>JAXCLS010001439.1:69371-83040 GCA_035584285.1 Agave angustifolia | reverse complement strand
CTTCACAACCCTTACGCAGGAGGCTTCACATCCCAATACTCAAGAGCACACTCAAAATATTTTAACTGAAAAGTTTTCATTTAATTATTGTCTATTGAATAAAAAAGTATGATGCCTATTTATAGGTTTTTACAAAAGACATTAGATAACCGATGTGATACTAAATACTGACATAAAAAAATCAAAAATAAACTAAGTTATGAAAAAATAACTAGCAATCAATGATGTCCTCATCAGAATCCCTTTTGTGTCATCTCTTGTGATCACAGTATTATCAACATACACAACCAGCAGGATCCTCTTCCCATCTTATATCCGTCAAAACACAGTGATTTTTTCTACTGGCAGAGATCAAACTTCTGAATCACTGATGCAAAGCACTCAAATCGGGCTCTCAGAGACTTTCAGATTGTAGAGTGATTTTTTCAACTTACAAACTTTCGTGCTCTTCCTCTGAGCAACATAGCCTGGTGGTTGCTCCATTTAAACCTCCTTATCGAGAATACCATTGAGAAAGGCATTCTTGATGTCCAACTGATGAAGTGGCTAGGAGTATGTCGCTGCTAATGACACAAGGACTCGAACAAATGTCATCTTCGCAACCGACGAGAAAGCTGGGGTTAGAATTGCTTGAAGAAGGAAGATGAACAATGGTGGGGATTTTCGGCCGAATTTTAAACGTTATTTTTTTTATTTACGGTTTTGGAATTAGGGTTTGGGTTTTGCGGTATCAGTGAACTTGACCCGTTGGATTGGTATCTCCATATTGAACGGTTGAGATCTGTGACTATAATCGGGCTGTTTGCTGCCCAATGGGCCTTAATAGGCCCATTGCGCCGAGAGGGGGCGCTTATAAAGAGCCCATCTAATTGTGTTTTCATTGTGTAGTGTTAATTAGGTATTAGCTGATTTTGAATGTAATTATTTACATTTAGAAGAAATTGAGTACTCTATTATATATTTATAAAATAAAATAAAACTTAATGAATATAATTATTATTATATAATTATAAAATTAAAAAAAAATTAGTGAATGTACATTTGGTGCACTGGTTGCTTCTCTTATTTTAAGTTGTAACAAAAAATTTAAAAAAATCAAACAAGTGTTAATAAAAAAACAACAAAAAAAGTTCTAAAAAAAAATAAATTAGAAGGGTGACTATTTAGATGCACTTGCAAGCTCATCTAACATGTTCAAGGCTTGAAAACCCAGGCTAGATTCCAACTACTATGAATTCCAAATTAAAAATAAAAACAGAGCATACTTTTGTACAAATAAATGAATGAGTTGCAATGGTTCTGATTTCACCTGATCTTACAAGATTCCCTTGTGAATCCTTTGTAAGGTCCAATTGAAAATCCAAATCTGCTGACAAAACTAGAAGACCAGAGCTAAAGTTCTGGCAAAGAACAACAAAGCTGAACAAGAGAACACTTTCAGACCACAAGAAACCACTTATTCTGGCAGAAATATGTAAATCTATCAAAAGCTTACAATAATTAACATAGTTTGATCATCATTTTCTACAATCATATTTTTCCTGTTTTATGCTTACAAACCGAATAAGAAAGGAGAAAACAAAGAAAAAGGACAGACCAAAAGGCGAAAACTAGCAGTTCTTTACCGAGCTAAAATTTGCGATAACAACTTTATTTTTCTTCCAGGCGTCGCAAGACTGATTCTGCAAAGATTTGCTGCCTGCAATTGTGGAACACATATTTTTAGCATAATTCAAGGAAACCACAAGTATAAGAGTCAGAAAATCGTTTCCAGTTAAAATAATAAAAATAAGAAATTGAATTATTTCCATTTTCATGCACGTCTGGTTGATTCACCAAGTGGTTTGCCAGCGAACAAATTCATTAATTGCCCAAAAATTTCATTACCTGTAGAAACTGTATGTGAATATATTTCAAAACATATAGAAACACACCCAACAACTTAATATAGAAAATTATTATCAACCTCAAACTTTATGAGATAGCCACGATAGTGGCTGCCAGCTTACTCGTGCACATTCAGAGGCCTACTCTCCTAACGATAAATTGGTTTTGAATTCTGCGTGAATTTTGATCAAGTTGCAGTTCTTCAATTACTCAATTTAGCTACGCTATTTTTAGATGAGAGGCTTCGTGGTTTGAAATGAGACTCAAATCTGCACTTAGATCAATACTCTCACAAAGAGTCTTCCTTTGACCAAAACGTGAGAGCAATGCCTGAAATTTTCATGAATTTGCAGCAGAATCCTATTTTTCGTTTTAACTGAACTATTTTCAATGAGAAGCTTGTAGCTTTGAAATGAGACTTAAATCAGTGCTGAGATCAATGTTCTAACTGACAACCCTTTGACCAAATTATGAGATTAGTGACTGTAACATGAACTCCAACAACTACAAGTCCACAATTAAATTTCCCTAGTACTGACTAAAAGTAAGAAAAAACTCAGCAGCCATAGTTTTAAATTGTAAAATTAATGTGAATAATTGGTAGTCCAAATAAGAATGTCAATAGCTTCGTAATATTTGAGAGAGGATTGAAGGAACCTGGTTTAAAAAATTATGTCAATTATCACTACTTGAATCAATCTCAACAACAAACAAAAATAATAGATGATGGCAATGATGCAAGAGACCTGTAATAAAGACTTATTTACATACTTGCGTTCAGTGAGCTTAGGGCTTGGCCGGAAGTACTTCAAATACCCATCCCAAGGGACCTTCTTGAGACCAGCTCGAACTGAGATCATGTCCCTAACCCTGCATAATGTGAAAAGTATAAAATAATTAAAGTTGGACTAATTTTATTTGCATTTGGTGCTTGAAATTTGTTTAATTAAATAAATATACATACCTCTCAGCAAATTCAATAGATGTCTCTCCTGGTCTTAGATACTGAGGTTCTAGATACCACACATCACATACCACAGCCCAGGATGTCATGAGGCGCACCAGATGCATCGTGAAAGATTGCCTTAATAGTTACAAAAAAGATTTTTTTTTGGATAATGATTCAAATTATTAAAAAAGTTAAATAGAGAATAATTGCAGCAAGTAATTCTGGTGATAACAGTGAAAAATATTGTATAACAGAAGAACTTTAGACATTATGGACAAAATATAAGTGTCAGAGGTATTTCTGTCAAATTACGTAAGTAACTTCATTCATCCTTCAATATAGATAATCATAACATTGTGCTTAATAAAATGAAATTATGTACTTTGTTAAGACCAGAAACATTTGACACACTCATTTGTACATATATATGTTAACAACTTTGCGTTTATGTTTGTTTTCATGTATTTTCAATTTGTGTAAAAGTTGGTCATTCTACTTTCTAATAGAGTCGTGAGTTCCACAGCTCTAGGAGAGAATTTTACACTTGAACAAAAAAATTAAGAGAGTTAAGGGAGAAATCCGCTTTGAAAAAACGTTAAAAATCTTTCAAGAAGAAAAATCGGGAAAGGGTTGGGTTTTTCTTCTTTTTTCTGGGACATTGTTTAGCAAACTCTGTTTAAAACTCTTTTTTTTTCCCTTTCAAAAATACTCATTTTGATGCCTCTGCGTGTAAAACTCCATTTAAAAATAAAGATGCATGAAAAGACCCATATTTTTGTCAAAATATTTTTTAATATGTTTTGACTTTTTTTGCATTTTTTTGAAAAGAAATATTTTCATATCCGTTTTAATATGTTGTTAATGTTTTTTTTCGTAACTTTTCCATGTTAATTGTGATTTAGATATAGATCTTTGTTATAAACCTGTATATTTATCAAACTAAATCTTGAATAAACTAAAGACACAAAAGATCCTTATATTTTATCAATATCAGGTAAAATTCTTGTCACACGTCTGCAAACAAAATTAGGTAACAAACATATAAAAAATTTGACACACACAAATAAAGAGGTTTTTACATCTATGTTTTAGACCTAGGCCATATTATACACAATTCACTAACTATCCGATATTTAACGTTTCTATTATTTTTTATGTATTTTTAGAAACGCTTTTATGGTTAGATTCCGTATTAAATGCGAATAATATATGTGACATTTTTTGCCATATCCCATTTTGCTAACTATGCTCAAGGAAGTGTTGGGTGGTTCTTGGGTTTCCCCGACCTCCCTCCCTCCCTCCCAGGACCACGTCTTTCTTTTTGTTTCTTCGTTTCCTAGGGAATGGCACTTGGGTCTCCCTCTTTTGGTGTCTGTGTGTGCATGCGTGTGGGAGTGTGGGGGTGTGTGCGCTCGCGCGCGAGTGCGCATTATGGTGGCAGTGGTGGTTTGATCTCCTTTCAGCAGAAAATTTAACACTTTAAAAGCAATCATCAATAATAACATTACAATGATGACAGTTTGGTGTTCATATTCTGATTCTTACTTCTTGCTGTTCCAGAAGGCATCAACAAAGATTTTGTTGTACTTGATTGCAACAGGACAAACAGCACATCCAAGTTCAAACGCACCCTAAACACATAAACACGAGGAAGTCAATTAGAGCCAAGGAATATCATCAATAAGTCATACTGGAAAACCGGAAGGCCAACAAATTCAATAATATCACAAAAGTGTAGCTGAACAAAGAAAAATATCCCCAAGATGGTAAATGAGATCAGTGGTCACAATATACAAATGACGCAAAGCTACCGCACAGCCTAGTCACGTCAAAGGAAACTCTGGGAACAGCTTTTATACTTTACTATAAGATGAAATAATTCATCCTTTAAAGGGGAAAAAAAAATGAGCTACAAATTTCCCTGAAGCCAACAATTTTGAAGTAGGATCTTTTTCTATCCAGAATAACTGAAAATTATGTATCTGAAAATAGAAAAAGGTAAAAGGAAAAAACCAAAAACCATCCGTAACATACCAAACATACCTACAACTTATCTTCTCGATAGCTCATTCATCTTTGGAAAATTGGGGCTGTGATGGTTTCACACGAATCTTGACCAAAATGTTACTACTGACACAGAGAAATCGCTCAAGAGTCAAGGCATACTGGAAAAACAGGAAGACTCTTTTTTCATAGGATCTTGAAGACTGGAATGTTGCTCAAGATATAGGATCTTTTCCGATTCAGAACACTGCCAGATTATTGCTTAGGCTTACCATAAACCTAAGAGGATAAAACATGAGTTGGGGGACAGAGAAACCAATGTATATCTCCTGTGTTTAGCTCAGTCTACCAAAGTCACTGATTAAACTCCACACACACATTGCAAAGTCATCTTATATATGGAGCATGGTTTTAATTTGTCTGAAACTAGTACGTATCAACCTCATCATGTCGGAGGAGGACTGACTAAGACTCATAAAATATCACTCTCGGCCAACACCAGGAAAAAACATAAAATCTAAAGACAGCGACTCAACCTTAACTGTTAACAAGGGTTCAAAGAATCAGAACGTAAACATGAACATAGTGTTAATCTACAACTGGGCTTGTGCAACACATGGGCACGCATCAGCATTGACTCAATTCAGGAGTCACCGTGTATGATCACATGACAAGGCAAGAAGTGCGGAAGCAAGCAGAGGAAGCAAAGGTGTAAATTATGTAAAATATGCTGTATACTTAATTCAATCATAAATCAACATAGGTATATGTTCTTTTTCTTTTCCTTTTCTCTTTTTAATTTTAACTGTCAAGACTGGCACTCAAACCAAAACTTATTGAATAGGACAATCAAACTGAACCCCAAACCCTCAATAAGCAGAACAAAAACCCAGGAGACCAGCCGAGCATAACTAATTTTTAAAACCTTTACATGGACCTAATTTCTGCAAAAGAAGCAATCATTTAGATATTTTATTTGCAATCTACTTAAAATTTCTCCACCAATTTACTCACAAGAGATTGGATAATGAAGCAGGAGTAACTTTTCCGATGCATAGACACCCCTTGAATAAAATATCTAATGTAATCACTTTATAATCTGGCTCTTTTTAGTACACCTAGTAATCTATCTCAGAGACATCGAATGACCAACCTTCTTGAACATCACAGTATAGTCATTGTTTACACAGGTTCCTTCTGGAAATATCAGTAGAGGATTGTTGTCAGCCCCTTGAGTATGTTCTCTTAACCTGAAAATTAAAGACCATGAAGTATCAATATTATGAACCGGCAGTACATAGAAACACCTCACGTTTACATCATGGAATGTGACCCTTACTTTCTTGCTACAACCTCGCGATCCTTGGCCTCAGTACGGTTGAACCAAATAGAACCTACGCTTTCCAAAATTGTCTTCTGAATGAACCCTACACTTAAAAAAAAAAAAAACCATAAAATTGATTATCACATCAAAATATTCACTAAGAACTCAGGAAGGCAGAAACTATAATGAAAAGAAGCTGATATGTACTCGAACAAAACCCAGAAAGAGGCTTTTAAGGCAAATCAAAAGTAATTGTTCTTACCAACCCATCCAGGATGCTTTTGCATAATTACTGCAAATGCAGCCATCTGTTCTAAAATGATGAAATCAATCATGGAAGTATGATTTGCCACAAATACCTGTTCAAACGACGAGGAGTTAACCAAAAGGAAGAGAGGTTGAAAGGAAAGACATTTAGATGCAATATTGATAGCAATATGGGAAATACCTGCTGAGGGCGCATGCTGGGACGAGGTCCATGATACTTGACAACCCCAGTCCATGAAGCGACAAACACACTGCACATCATCTCCACCAATTTTCTCTGAATAACAACATTATCATGATACAAAATATTCAATCATTATATTTGAACTCGGAAAATATTATGCAAGGAGGGGAGGAAAATCATAAGTTGTGTTTTAAGTGTCCTTTTGATGGATTGGCCACTAATTTACTTTCAGCATGCTTATGGGCTTGTGTTACCCAAAAGAGTTTGGGAGAAATCAGGTATTTAATTCATGTATAAGCCCAGATTCAAGGTGCAGGCATAGACCCATCATCTTCCAGGGGCATAACTATTATAGGTTTATAGCTCAATCGAGGGTGTTGATTTAAAAAAGAATCTTCTGAATACCTAGTACCCACTACCTCAAAAGATAATGGCAATTGAGACTTTGGAGGTCAGACAGTGGCTGCAAGAGTTGGGCCTATTTTGAGGATGATCAGACCTTACATGTCAGAATCTGCTTTCCTCATAACTTCTATTCAAGGCTAAAGTTTTGGGGAGGTCCTGTGCAGTTTGATGCCACTGTTTAAGTCTCTTAAACTCATCTCATGAGCATATGACCAAACTTTAACTTTCATCTATGTAGTATGGACACATCACATGATGTTGTGTTGTGTTGGACACGCGTCAGACACACGTATCGGCTAAATACTTTTAGTTTCTGTGTATTTAGAATTTTCTATGTTGGTGTATCATATCCATGTTGGCATATTTGTGTCCGTACAACAGAGACTCATGGAGACCTTAGGTTAAGATATCTTCGTATAGAAACTATGAATAAAACGCTCCAAATCTAACATCCAGTCATTTTGAGAAGTACTACTAGCTCTAGGGACTGCTATGACGTCAATTTTCACTATTGACCTCAACTGCTCGAGTGACCTTTTTTCCTCAACCACACTTGTGGATTCTCGCAATCTCTTTTAGATGCCCCTCCATTCAGAAAAAAATTCTTTGGACTTCTTTCTTTATCCAGGTTTTCTGATTTCCCGTCTCCTTTGATCCAACCTGTGCTCTTACCCTCACAATGCCGCCATATCTCATTTGAACATAAGGAAACTATGGCATTGCATATCTCATTACATGACATTGTAAATGAAGTAGTCCTTGATTTCTTCCCATGTCATGACAAAAATTCTTAAGTAATAATATTCGCCCATAATCATGTAATGGTTGTAGGTAGCATCTGACCATCTAAGTGGAGCAGTTTTGTGCTTTATCATTGCTAAAGTACCAATAGGTTGACTATTAGCTAGATTTTTGTAACAATGCAATGGTATCAATATACAAACTCATTGTGTTCACCTTGTTACATGTTATATATGATAATTTATGTCATGCTTAATACAAAGCCAGTTGCATCTCATAAGTCATGATGTTAACTTGAAAAGCCTTTACACACTGGGAGTGGTTCACTTGAAAAGCTCTAAGCCACTTTGAGTGGCTTTTAACAACTGAGCATGACTATATAATCATTAGCTTCAGGTGTCCAACTATAATTTTCTAACAAACTAATACCCGGTAAAGTTCAAAATAAGCATTTAAGAGGGCAATTTAAATGTTTCATAAATAGATGACAGCTTTCTCTGACTAAACACATCAGCAAACTCTAGCACACAAAGCTCACATCTGAAAAGGAGACATGAGAAAGTAAATGGAAGCATCAAACATTGAAAGAAGATTGGCACACAGCTACATATAACATTATAACACTGTGTAACCTGCCACTATATTAGAGGCTTCAGATAGGACAGTTGGCAAAATAAAGGATGAAGCCTACCTCAATATTACGTTTCCACTTTTCATGCCCCTTTATCAGGAAATGCACAGGAAGAAAGGCTGCAAAGAATACAATCCACCCGGCTGCCAGGATTGCAACTCTACATAGTATATATGGAAAGGAAATGAGTTGAAGTGAGACTGAAAGTAATATGTGTTGCATCTTAATGAACCATTTAAAGTTCTGCTTAAGATGAATTTAAGTGATGCATGCTTAAGTTGTGTATAAAGAATTTTCTAAATAATCCTTGCACCCTATTATTATCTCTCAAGCAGAAATAGCCAAAACCTCCTTACATAAATGGAAACTAAATCAATAAATGAGGCTAGAAGATGACTACAATGAAAAAACTTACCATGAACATGCATCAAGCTGGTGGTAGTTGCAGTAGATTTCTATCTATAATTGGTAATCTAGTGAGAAGCCAGATAACTAACTTGATTTCCAAAGCAGGAGTTAGAAAAGTATCAATGATGGAGAATTAAATGATATCAGATGTTTGTGTGTTTTTTCCTTCATGAAAAAAAGGTAGTGTATGGCCCCTACTTGTTTTATTAAAGGGGTGATAATGAACCAAAACAAGTAGCATGGATGTATGCGACGAACAAAGTGGTAGCCGAAGAAACAAATAAGATGCACAAGTCCAAAATTTCCCTATTAGAGACACACATCAATATTCAGATTTAAAGTTAAACACGAAAAGAAAAAGAAAAGAAAAAGACCTTACCTCAAGGGGAAAAGAATCCCATATCTAACAACCACTCCTAAGCACCACAAGGGAAACAGATAGACATTCCAGTTCCAAGGTTCTGGAGAATTTGATTTGAAACAACGTGTAAAGGAGTCCTACATGAAATAATGCAAAGTGAAAAGACAGAACAATAAAATCGGGAGGAAAACCTAATTCAAAGCTTAAGATGGATTAAATACATGAAAAACACAACAGAAATGATGCAAACATAGACATGCACAATGGTTTCATAAACACACTTCATCACAGTAAATGTTTTATGAATTCTTGTGCACATAACCTTAGAACATTTTTTTGTTTCAGTAATGAAACTGCAATCTCGTAGTCTATCAGCCAAAAGGACTACTCAGTTACAGAAACAAAGCAGCAGCAAATATTGCCAGTGGACACAAAGCCGGCTACTGCTAAGGTGCCGGACTATTTTTAATGTGACCTAGCCTGTGAAAGATCTCTAATCAAGATACTAACACAGTGAAATGAATCAAAGAATTATAAGCTCAAGCTAACAGGGCATGATCCAAATCTCTCGCTGCTATAGATTAAAAGACTCAACCTCTAAGTCTCAATGTATCTCAGATCCTTATGTATTATTAAGCTGAGTATGTCAAAACTCAGATTGGCGATCCAGGAGCTATTATGTAACCTTTTAATTTCGAGTAATATGAGGAGGGCTTCTGCCCTACAGCCCCTACTCCCCACTTTAAAAAAAAACCTTTAGATCTCATTAAACACAACAAGCTCAATTGAAACAACCTCTCCTCTCTCAGCCTCCCCCGCCCCCTCTCACATTCAACCACATCTCCTCTCTGCACTTAGGTAGGGGGAGAAGGCCGTCGGCACTGCCCAAGCTCCGGCCTCGCCGCCGCCTCCCTCATTCATCCCCTCCCCAAAATCCAAAGATCGACAGTCTCGGGGTCTTTTCCTTCTTTCTTTTTTTTGTTTTTCTTTTTGCTTTATTTGTCTTCTTTTCTCTTTTGATTTTTTGTGCGTTTGTCGGCGGTGGCTGGGCGAGGGGAGGGAGGTCAACCTTCAGATCTGGCCAGATCCGGCTGCAGCGTCGCCGCTCAGCGCGAACCTAGACAGTCGGAATGTGTTCGTGTCTTTCCACGTGGTCCTGTTGTGGCGGATGGCTCACGACATTTTGGGGACGGAGTAGCCGGCAATCTCGCAGTCCTTGGCCCGCCGATGATGACTTGGCTGATGACGACGAGGAAGTGTTGCACGTCGATGATGACAAGAGGTCATCGAGTTCTTCAGTGATGATCGTAAGGCGGGGCCCAGGAGCAGCAAGAGGAATAGGAGGGGAAGCGGGTCACAGTCGGCCTGCCAGGCTGAGAAGTGCATTGGATCTGTCAGAAGCCAAGAGGTACCACCACTGCCACAGGGTCTACGAGGCCACTCCAAGGCCCCCGTCGTCATCGCCCCTGGCCTTTGACAGCGATTCTGCCAGCAATGCAGCAGGTTTCATAAGCTGGCAAAATTTAATGAGGCAAAGAGGAGTTGTCACAAACGTTAACCGGTCATAATGAGCGGTGCAGAAAGAGCTCCTCGGAGTCTCAGGGCGAAAGTGTTTGATTTTTTGGTGTTATTCATCTTAGATCCGGGCAAGGGCCGGCGAGAGTAAGGGCTTTTGCAAAGCCCTAAGACCCGAGTAAGGGCCAGCGAGAGTAAGGGTGGTTCCGGTCTCCCGGTGGCTGTTTCAAGATGAAAGGTGATCAGATTTACTCGAGATCTTCTAGATCTGGTCAAGAGATGGATGAATCTAAGCGGGTGTAGCTGAACCACAGAGGAGATGGTTGGCTGAGGGTGGCCGGATCTAGCGAGGGTGTCCGGCCGAGGATGGCTAGATTGTAGCAGGGAAACCAGCTGAAGGTGGCTGGATTTTATGTCGAAGCTGTAATGGTGGGGACATGCCACGACTTTGGTGGTGAGAGATCCGGTCAGAGCTGCAGATGTCGATGGCGCTGACGGGAGATCCGACAAGGGATAGACGGGTTTGAGTTGCAGATGCCGCAACTGCATTGAAGGGGAAAGCCACAGCTTCGCTGGAGGCATTTTCTGGTGACTTTGTTTTTACTTTTTTCTTTTTGAAGGATCAAATTGTGTATGAGCATGTAAATTTGTACTCTTCTATCTTGAAAATTTTTTGCTAGGATCTTAATAATAAAACGTCGGGGTTCTAACCTCATGGTTTTATCTTCAAAAAAAATGCTCAATTGAAGCATAGAAAACATATGGCAAGAATCCCAATTCCAATTCATTGGAATCCAATCACAGAATGCATCAGATTTTCATCTCTTTTCCTTTCCCACTTCCTCTGATTACAGTTAGGGGTGAAAGAAAGTTACAAAATTTAGAGGGAAATTGTTTAAAACTCACATCTACAATGGCTCCTGCAGCTTCAGTCAGTGTAGGAGATATGTCCAGCAAATCTCGCCTAATCAATAAAATGAGATTAATATCAATACCCTGTATAAGAAACATGACTATAAACTAACTAAAAAAAAATCTCTGATCAAATAAATAAATAAATAAATATAATCGTAGAAAGTTAAAGGACAAGAAAATGAGATTTTCCTTGGCACTAAAAAATAATTAATTAAAAATGATGCAGAGGACACAAACTTGAATAAAAAATTGCCTCTGGATCAACAAAACGAGATTTTTACAAGCAGTCCATAATTAACAGAGAAAACGAAATTTTGTAAGGCAGCTGTAGTTTTGATCAGCAAGACGAGATTCTGATAGTACCCAAATGACAAAAAGGCCTATAAATCTCTATATAAAGAAGAGTTGCATAAATTCTAACATCGATTTCAAAAAAAAAAAAAAGTCAAAATTGAGATAGAGGTGAGATTGTACAAGTGGAGCTTCTCCTGAGTTTGATGGAGGGACTCAGGTGTGAGATACTCTTCGATGTTTGGGCGGTCGAGGTCGATCTCTGCGCTCGAGGACCCAAGCCCCGCCATTGAGAGAGCGAGAGAGAGCGAGCTTGTTGCCTTTCTACTTGAAAAATTTATGAGGCCTCGGGTGCTTAAATTGCGCAATCCAAAGAAAATTCTCACGCTTGGTGACAGCTTGCAACGAATTGAATGAAAATATTAATGTCTTGTTGGGATTTGGTTGAACTTTGGATCGGCCTTCTTGTTGGGATTTCGTTGAACTTTGGATCGGCCTTCTAAATTTCTTCATTTTCTGTTAAGAATCAGAACGGGAAAAATTACAGATAACACCCTCTTTAAAGCGTCTATTGTTTTCAGGTCCAGGCCCATACCAGAAAAACCGGCCCAATAAAAGCCCTAGTCGTCAGCTCCCAAATCTCATGCCTTCATCTCTCCTATACAATTGAGAAAAAAAAGCAGTGTTCTTTAAATTCATTGCCCCCGTTCTACAGCAATGGCGATGACCATGAAAACGGCTGCCAACAGGTTTCTTTTCCTTTCAAAAAGGAAAGGAAACACATTGGGTCAGCTTGGAGTTTCTCTGTTTAGTCTCCGGCGTTTCTCCGATCATCCTTCGGACTCCGTTGGATCAAGAGATGTCAATCAAAGTAAGTGCTCTCAAGATGACACTTTAACAATTCTAATTTTGGATACTTAGCGAACCCTAGTTACAGCTTAGAAATTTGCATGTGGGTTTTGTTCATGTGTTGTTTTGCTTACTTAATATACTAATATACTAATTCAAGAAAGATGTATAGAGTTTTATGATGTAGTTCAATGAAATTTTATTGCTTTTAGAGACTTAGTCCAGTGGGGTTTTTATGAGCTTTAGTTAGATAATTTGCATATGAGTTTAGTAGAAGTAGCAAAGGATCATTCCTCTTGTTGGTGGATCGACAATTAGACTGATACAACCTAGTTTGTAGAATTTTCACATCTATACTTCTTTCAAGCATGCTGTTGATATATAGTATAATATATATTTGTCTCAATATCCTTATATCAATACCCACATTTAATTCCATGGACTATTTCTGTTCTGTCCTGCTTTTATTTATTGAATAAAACCATGACCAATTACTTGTCGGCATATGAAAAGGTGCGCAACACTTACGTAGCAAATCTCCAGCTCCATGAATTTTTCTCCAGTCCTATGAAACAACCTTCTGTATCCCACTATTTTTGTAAGAAAATATATCTGCATCAAAAAGACAGATATCCAGTTGTTCATGTTAAAAGATATACAGATGGTAATAAATGTGGTCTGAATCTAGATTCTAAAACTTACACAAGGGATGGTTCCTTTCAGTATAGCATAACAATTTATTCATTCAGTTTCCCATTGTTCTTACAGGATAAGTTGATTATATTGCGAAGTAGGCAACATTAAATCAATCATAATGGTATAGGCAGTTTGAACATAGCATGGTTTCAAATATCGTCCGATTTTGATATATTAGCAACATTGTATCGGGCTTTAGGGTGCCCAATAAGATATTAACCCTATAATATTGGCCAATATCG
>JAXCLS010001113.1:1329-12183 GCA_035584285.1 Agave angustifolia | reverse complement strand
ACTTATACATCATATGGAGCCATGCCTCACCTAAAAGACATAAAAAGAGATCCTTTGACATAAGAAAATATTCATTGACATGAGAGATATATGATGTTAATAGAACCTAAATGCTTCCTTGACATTCGAAGGGCTTCATAGACTTGTATTAGTAAGGTGTTTTGTAGATTTCTATTAGGTAAGGTGTGGATTGGACTTTCTTTTTTCTTTCTTTCTTTCTTTTTGGTTTTGTTATTTGATTAGAAGCTACAGACTTAAATCAGTAAGATTTTTATTTTTATATTTTCTATTTCTAATAACACATCTCAATCATATGGTTTTCATGTGTAATATATATAAACACATGTAGTGTCCCTGTATCCTACTTTGTAAGGATTTGCCAATCCCATGTTGTATTCATGTTCCATGTCAGAGTCCATGCTGCCTGGCTTCCTTTCTAAATAACCATATAAATGTATCCAGTTTTTTAGGTATCAATAGCACTTCTATCACAAATCCCGATCTGTGGTAGACAAACAAGGCACTTCACAGTGTATCCTCGATTTATGGTACTGTGAATTTAGGAGACTTGCAGACAATTCGTGGACACATTTTTCACGAATCTTAGGTGCTTCTTTGATATGCATTGTGCATATTCTGACATGACTTTTTTTAGTCTTATGTTAATTTTTTTTTATTTTAAATTTTTATGGAAAAGATAGCAAAATAAAAATTTCTATTAAAATATAATAAACTTATGATATGCTATCAGTACAGGAACGAGGAATCAAGGTTCATCACAGCTCTCTATGGGAAGTTGAAGAATATTAAGAACTATTTCCTATGCAGAGTAACCCAAATCCAAATGTATAAAATCTTAATTTAAATCATATTTACAGATTGTATGTCAGTTGAATTATAAAAAAATGTTTGTTATACCGATAGAAACATATCATGATACAAGATTTCTGTTGTGTTCTTGCCATGTTGTATTCTAGTGGTTTTAGTTTTACTGTGTCATAATGTCCATGACCTTAGTGTGTGTTTTCTGCCTTTTTGTTATTTTATCCATGAATATCTATGTCCCCAATTTTCTGAGAATGTGTCTCCAAGGACCACAATGCAATGTCATGTCATATCCATGTTGTTGCCTTTTATATGGAGGATTATAATATTATACACATATATAGCAAGAAATCAAGTTAGACATTTGTTTGCGGACAAAAAGATGCAAATTTGTATTATCTTTTTTTATTTGGGTCATATCTAATGTTCTGAATGAATTGTTTACAAGTCTTGTGATATATAGATTGAATATTGGTAAGACCCATCCTGAGGATCCTACTAATATCACACTGTGGTGTCTGTCAGGTCTATTCACTGGACTGGACTCCTGAAAGGAACCGGATAGTGAGTGCTTCTCAGGATGGGAGGTTAATAGTATGGAATGCTTTAACAAGCCAGAAGACGCATGCTATAAAGCTTCATTGTGCATGGGTCATGGCATGTGCCTTTTCTCCTAATGGTCAATCTGTCGCTTGTGGTGGTCTTGATAGTGCATGTTCCATTTTTAATCTTAATTCTCAAGCTGACAGAGATGGTAATATACCAACCTCGAGAATACTGACAGGGCACAAGGGCTACGTATCATCATGTCAGTATGTCCCAGATCAAGACAATCGCCTTATCACCAGCTCAGGTGATCAGACATGTGGTTTGTGGGATGTCACAACTGGCCAGAGGATTTCTGTGTTTGGAGGTGAATTCCCATCAGGACACACAGCTGATGTGCAAAGGTACTCACAGATATTTCAACTTCCATTTTACATGGAATTGACATTAATGCTTACCTAGAGTTCGTAACTTAATGATTGCGTCCTTTTTGTTTATCTGTAAATTGCTATTAAAGTTCATCTTTTTATAGTTCTTTTAATTTTTTTTGTTTACCTTACTATTCAGTACCAATCTATTGTTTCTTATGTTCACTTGGTAATCATGTGTTTGTGTATTAGATATTTATAAGTAATGCATTATATATGTTTATTAACAGCAGGCTTGCGTTGGTTGTTTTAGGTGTTTTGTTGGTATAGGAAGTCAAAACTTTTCGAGTGTGTAGCTAGTTTGTCATATAGGTTTTCCAAACTTTCGGAATATGGATTATCTTTGCATGGGCCTTGTGCCTTTTGTCACAATGTTAATTGTTATGATCTTTTATGGTTATGCACTTCAATATGCAGGCTGGTACAGCCGTTTCCGAAGCATGGATCTGGGGGCACATACACCCAGTACTTAAAATTGGTTAAGCCATCAATATACTTTGTCTTTGTTTCTTCATTTTTTCTTAAGTCACTGTGCAAACCTTCAATGACATACATTCTACTGGACACATGATTTGCAACATTCATTACTGTTAATGTAAAGATTTGCACATGTCGGCAAATACTGAGGTGTAGAGAATGGTTGAAAAGAACTAGCACAAAGACCTGCTAAATTGTATTTATCGTTTTCCCTGATACCATATTTGGGCCTTGACCTTGTAAATATTTCTGTCAAGTTACTTTTACATAGCTAGTAGCTAGATAGATCCATCGGTAGATTGATAGATACATAGATAGATGCATGACTTGGCAAGCTCTTCCTGACAGGGTACTTGTGAAAAGATGCGTTTGTGCAAACAGATATTCAGCATCGTTCTCCTTGATGCTTTTGCACCTTCGTTTCTTTGAAGAACTACTTGGTTATATTGTCTTATTGGTCTTCTTTATATTTGGTTATATCAATATGTTTTAAGTCTCCTGTTGCTGTCTTCTTTCAGTGTCTCAATCAACAACTCAAATTCGAACATGTTTGTCTCTGGTTCCTGTGATGCAACTGCACGGTTGTGGGATATACGGATTGCTAGTCGAGCTGTTCGGACATATCATGGTCATGAGGGGGATGTGAATACTGTCAAGTTCTTTCCAGATGGGCAAATATTTGGGACTGGCTCTGATGATGGTACATGTAGGCTGTTTGACATGAGGACAGGACACCAGCTTCAAGTTTACAGTCAGCACCATGGAGATAACAACAGTGATGCACCCATTGTCACATCTATTGCCTTCTCGATATCCGGAAGACTCCTCTTTGCTGGATATTCCAATGGTGACTGTTATGTGTGGGACACGCTAGTGGCTGAGGTATGCACTTTTTGGTTTCTTTTTTAAAAGCTAGATTCAGGAAGATAATCTGGTTAATAGTAGACAACTTTCATTTTGAGCCCACCCAAAGCAAGTCATGATTTTTGTTACCATCTGGTTTCTATGCTGATGTATGCAAAAAGATAATGGAAAGGTCCAAACATGCATTATTTCATCTACATGAAATGGAATATCTAAGAGACCATAGTGAAATGGTGTGATGAAAGGAAAAGAGAAATAACCAAGATGTCATTGCCTTCTCAAGCTGAGATTCACCTGCCTCTTAATGTTTGTGACTAAATAAACCACTTAAGGTTATCTATGAAGATTTGCCAATTTCCAAGGCCAGTATGCTCATCTTTTAAGCTCAAGATGATTTGTTTCGTTTGTCAAATGGTGACTCAGCAGTCGCAAACTTCTCTATATTGGTACTTGGATATAAGGCTGTTACTGATATGTCTGCTCAGTTTCCATGATGAATCAAGATTTCAAGTTTAAACCTTCTATAGCTGGTATTTGCAAGACACAGAATTCTGTTTGAACTTCAATGAAATATTTTTAAGTACTTTTGCAATTAACATTTTGAACAGATATCTATGACAATGTTGCTTCTTGCAAAGTCTAAATAGTCTTACCAAAAAGTTCAATAATGTTCTTATTAGACCCTGGAATTATCATCTCCAAGGCTAAAGGTTGTTTTTAATCTCCAAGACCGACCCCCTCCCCCTCCCCATTCGCGCTTCGTGTACACATATTCTCATTTTCTAATAGTCCTGTACACCTGTACAATTTTGCAAGCATGTGTATTGTTTTGGACATAACTACAACGTATGTAACTCAAATCTTTTTTTTTCCCGTCATTTCAGGTAGTTTTGAACTTGGGATCCCTTCAAAACTCACATGAAGGTAGAATAAGTTGCCTAGGTCTTTCGGCTGATGGTAGTGCCTTGTGCACAGGAAGCTGGGACAAAAACCTCAAGGTTAGTTCTGCAATTCAGCCAATCATTCATCTTAATCATATGCACATAGCTTGTAGGAGAAATTTACAAATATTTATATGTAGAAAGAGATTCTTACTCCCTTCTCCATTGCAGTAATTTTCTCAGATTGAAACATATCAAGGAAAAAGTCTAAAAACTTACATAATGAATCTAGTTTCAGTTTTTTATCTATTACAATGTGCTTGACAATGCAATAGTTGCTTTATTTGCTGTGGTATGGGATGCTGCAACCAAATTTTACTTCCTTAATTATAAAAGTTTTTTTTTTTAATATATCTAGACCCCAATTTTCCCCCCATATTAACATCTGAAATCTTCATACCTGAAACTATTTAGTTTAAAAACATGCCTCCCATTAGTTTCTTCATATAACAATTAGTATATATTGGAAATATTCCTTATATGGGTTTTATTCTAAGAAACCATAGGCTCTATTTCCTCTCTTCCTCATTTTTCTTCATCTCATGTTAATAACTCTACTCTTCAAGCCTACCCCAATGTAATCCTAACCCACCATTAATTATGTGAATACCTCCTTGAATGGCTCATCCGACGTCTAAATACACAACTCCTCCGATGTTAATGTCCCCAATCTCTCGGATATAGACATCCATCTTTATTCTCTCACCTCTTCAATTTCTTACCCTTCTATTTCATATGTTCTTCAACATACACCCAAACCTAAACCCAGTGCAGCCTCCAATCTCATTAGTGAGCATGAGCAACTTTTTCATCTCCCTTACGTTATCCAATCTCTGGGGTAACAAAGGGAGAGGCTGAAGGGGTTTTGATCTCCCAATATTTATTAGAGGGAGGAGCACATGTTTGTCATTTCATGCTTCCACCATCAGCTTTTAAATGTGAACTAATGGAAGATGTGTCTCTGAAATGACTTAAATGATTTCATATTTCAGTTTATAAATATAAATATGAAGATTTTAGGTGGAAATATTGAAGATTATAGGGTGTAACAGAGACTCTAAAATAAAATATAAAAAGGTGTAGACAGATAGTCTCAGGGTCCAGCTTATTTTTGTGAATTTGGAAAAAGCCTATGTCAATTGATGGAGTTGCTCAGCCTAAATGGAAGCCTCCTGTTGTTCATTGGGCTTTTAACATATTTCTGATACTTGGGAACCATCTTGCCTGGCCTTCCCCCACCTCCATCCTCACCCCTTGTCAAGAAATTTGCTAATATTCGGCTATCTAGTTTCTTCCATCTAGCCAAGTATCTCAGTTGATTCAGGAATCAGGTATTTTTGGATTAAGGTATCTCTTGCTTAGACGTGCGTCAGAATAACTGGACTGTACTAAGTTTTGCAATTCAACGAGGTTAATGTTTTAGATTACCAGATCCATAATATCAATGCCCCTTCTGCTCTCTGTTCCTATGCTTGTTTTGCCCTTCTATTTAAAGTAGAGATATCAGGAGATGCGGCTTTCTAAATAAAGGAGTATAATAATCACCACCCCGTATAATATAAATCCTCAGTAACTTCGTTTCATAAGCTCTCATGTAATCCTATGCATTGTTCTGATGAAAATCAGCTAGCTAGATCTTTTTGTGTCAAAAGTCTTATCTTTTGTTTTTCTATTTCCTTTCTTTTGGCAGATTTGGGCTTTCGGAGGACACAGGAGCGTGATCTAAAAATTGTATTGTTGGTGTTCATACGTTTGTTTAGTGGAGTTCACTGCCCAGTTTGTCCAGTTTCGAGCAAATTATAGCTAGTGCTTGCACAGCATAACATCTTGTATATCAATCTTCTGGCAAGAAAGTGAGTCCAGAAAAAGGAGAACCAACAGGAGCTGCTCACATCTTCTATTTGCATCATCAGTTTTTATCATCTAGATATCTATGTCAATTTGTATCATTTAGATCTATATAACCCTTCTTCGTATGAATTTTTCTCCAATTATGTTGCTTTCCACTGTTATCATCATCAAGACTTATATTCCTTGTACACATGTATGTACAACTTTGTGCAAAGATTGGTAGAGAGAAGTTATCTTTTTTCCTAATTTCAGGAAAATATTGGCCTGTGGGTCCAAGTTATCTCAAATTTCGCTTGGCTAACTAACATAATCATTTGGGTTCCAATAGAGAAGGATAATGTAACATAGGTGGAAGCATGCTCCATCATCTTTGTGCGCCTCTCGCTTCTTCCTAGCAACTGTGATATGATCTTCTGGTTCCCCGAATTCCTGATCTCCCATCCTCAATTCTGCCTGAAACTGGGACTGTTCTTCATAGTTCATATTGCTGCTTTGCTGCTGCATCTTTCTCCTTTGTTTATGGTTCATAATTGTAATAATAACCTTTTTGGACCAGGAAACTTCTGTTTGTAACTCTTGATATTTGCCTGGGTAAACTTGAGCATCAGCGACCTTTTCTATTTGTGAAACCAAAGATTGGTTTGAGTTTTTCCTGGTTCAGCTGATCTCAGTTTGGTGTGCTGATAATGTGAACTTAGCTGAAAAAAAACCCTTAAACGCAACATGATGCATAGAAGGCTGCTGCTGGCCAAACTCATATGAGGGGAGGACATGAGACCTATTTATGATCTTACTTGAGTAGAATGAACGAAGCTATGCAGATTCTGCGTCTCTCCTGGCTCCAAGGGAAGTTAGCGTTTAAGTTCTTTCTTGGGGGCTATCTTGTGCATTGAACATGCTCTTTGTGCTTGATCTGTTGCTGCATGGGAGTCTAGGCCAATTTGAAAGGATGAGTGCCTCCATGTTTTGAGGGTGAACAAATTGTGGCTGATGGTGGAATACTCAGCCTAAGGGTCAGAGGATGAAGTTCATTTAGATGCATCAAATTCTGATTGACAACTAGAAGCTTGAAATTTGAGATATGGTGGATATCTATACTAAGAGCTGTATCGTGTGAAAGGATCCGGTATGAATTTCATTTGGATATATCAAATTCTATATAGTAGGATTCCATATAGAGAGCTGTAGTGCCTACAGCAGCAAACAGTGGATATATTATGGATCAATATGCAGGGTGATGCACTTATCCTACAGCAGCAGTGAAATATTCCACTACCTGTTCATTTTCTTCTATGGATCATAGAATATGTAGCCAAAAAGCCGAAAGAAACAAGTGCATTCTACCAGTGATACTGGAATAAAAGTTTCATTATTCTCTCTTCCTCTATCCCTCCCACAGTTTATCCTTAGTGAGTTCACAAGACAAGTCCCCTTGCTATCTGATAGTAAATATAGTTTAGCTCTGTACACAGAGATCTTCTAGTTTCCGCTTGACAGAAAAAGAGATCTTTCGACACTCAGCTCCCATTTCTACAAAAGAAAGACTAAATTTTCATGGACTTACAAAATTCTTGACTATTTTTCCTCGAATATCAATCAGCTGGGTGAATAAAAAGGAGAGGGCTTCAACAAACTATTGTGCAGAAAACTGCATGGCATATCGAGGGCAAAGCAAGCGCCTAGGAGTGGTAGCAGAGATTCTCGAATCCCATATGTTCCTTCCTCTCCAGATTCTCTACCATGTTTGCTATACCCACACCACCTGCGTGATTGTGAGACTAACGTGTTCAGGCCAAAAAACTGTTGGTTACAAGACTTTCTGAAACTTGAAAATATTGATAGTTTGATACCTAAGCTGATTGCGCTCACGAAGATCGTCAAGGCCAGAATGAAGATGATCAGTGATGCGCGGCCTAATAGCACTATCAACCTCCTGACAATGTGCTGGCCGGTGAAGGCAGCAACGGTGGCCAGAAAAACAAAATAAGCAGCTGCAAGAACAAATTGTTAAGACTTCTCTACTGAGGAATGAGAAAAGTTAGTATACATTTGTCAGAAGTTTCATTGATGTTGCTTCTTACCATATGGAACAGGGAAGCGGTCCAGGAGGTAATATTGTATAACTGACATGGATGATGAGAATGTCATTGCAAAGGTTGATGTTGCACTTGCAACCTGTTAGAGTTTTCAGAATGGACAAAATTAACAAGAGTCTTAGGACTTGGATTGTCTTGTGTGATACTAATAAACTTGCTTTTTATAAATTACATGGAAGATAAAATTTCGGTATGCAATTTTTCTATTGTTTTCTAGTCTAATGAACTTTTTTCGTAATTTGAAAGTGGTAGCTGAAGGGAAGAGATGGAACCTGAGGAGGAACTCCCATTTCAAGGAACAATGGACCCAAGATGAAACCTCCTCCTAGGCCAAGCAAGCCTCCAACTATCCCAGCTAACACCCCAAAGCAACAGTAGATAACAAGCTGATGTACTTTCCAGTTCACATCTTGTGTTCCCCTAGATGCAATGGTTCTTTTCCCCTTGCAAAGGCAGTAACCTTCATAGATTGTGACACCCAGAGCTATTGGCACCTGCACCATATCAAACTGTCTTAGACGAGCCAATGCCATTATGCATAAGATCGTCTTAGAAGTTAGGGTTTGATGCTATTTATGAAACTAGCTTTTTTTTTCCCCTTCCCAAGGGCCAACTAGATGGGTTCAATCATTTGATTCTTTTGTTAGTGGAGCCTATGAAGCATGTGTAGGGGAGAAGATAAAAAATAGAGTTTTTTAAAACTCAATTGGAGTTAGCTTGGAGAGAGGAGCAGCACGGAGTAGAATATCGTTAGTCTCATATCGGAAATGCAAGATCCACTTGATATTATCGGCAGACATAGAAAGAGATCTCAGATGAATTTGGTGTCTATATAAGAGTTGTAGGTAACTCGAAGAGCTTTCCAGTAATTTTTGAATCATCAATTTCCGATAAGAAATGAGAGAGACATGATGGTTCGGATCTGTTTTTCACTTCTGGGATAGTTTTCGAAAGTTGATACCAAGTTTTGGTGATGCTTTCGAAGATTTGAGACAGGTTTGCTCTCGGGAAGGCACCTTTCGAAAACCACCATAGCTTTCAAAAGCTTTAGGTGAAAATTGGTGAACCTGACCCGAATTTCGATTTTGTTTCAAGTTGAATTCTAATTCCATTTTTACTCAAATTCTGGATATTTGGTTTTCTTTCTCTGACTATAAATATGTGATTCTTTATGATCAATTGTATCTCGCTGAAAACTGTTTGGTATTGTATAGAATCTTCTCCCTTTTGTCCCAAGAACGTAGGCAAATTGTCAAACCTCATTAAATCCTTGTTCTCCTCTTTTGTGTTATATTTGTGATTAATCCCTCAGTTGTTCTCGTTCTGATCTCAATAATAATCGGGGGTGCTTTCGCATAGTGCACAACAGTATAGATACTGCCATGAGAGATGGATACGACAATAACACATACACAGAGTCATGACAAATCCTTAAAATATAAGATATGAGAATACGGTGATATAATTATGTGTACGTGTGTACCCATGTACGCATCAAAACTCATAGTTATTAGGATGGGGTTTATTAGAAGTAAAAGGAAAAGAAAATAAATCTAAAATGATTTACATTCGTAGATTCGAATAAAGTAAAAAAGTAAAACAAAAATAAAATATAAAGATAATCTAATTTATACCTCACCTGGTTCATGATGTGATTAGATTCATAATGTGGTTAGATTTTACTAACATATTTACTTATATTGAAGAGACATCCTTTATCATGTTTATTTAAGTGACATGTGATTTTAACACATGATTTTAGATCTTATTTAAAGTTGATAAAAAGACCTGGAAATGATGTTGATACACGATTTTATGGGTTTTTAAAATTCGACACGATTTCGAAGTGTTTGATACGTGTCGAGCAAATGTCTTCCAAGTTTCGGTGTCCGATCACAGTTAGAGGTCAAGTTCAGAGTCATTTTTAGTAGTAATAATGTTATAGTGTGCAGTGCTAATGTCAGGTGGAGTACAATAAAATTCTTGATATGATGACTAAATGTGGAATAGTTAGATATGTGATTTGTAGATTTTATGTATAAAATCTTATATGATAAGTTATCGCTTGTGCATATAGTATTTTTTGTCTATGGGTTGAGTAAGTAGGTTAGATCTTGTAGTTCGCTGTTGGTAAACGGAGAACTGTGGTCGGCCTGATTTTAACGCCTAATGTTGATTTTGAGGCGTTATAGACATCGACATGATACTCATCTTGAAGTGTTTGTATTTCATAGATGTTAGCATATTACATTGCTACAAACTCTTTCAACCTGCTCTAATGAAACGGATAATTTTACACAAAAAGGAGAAATAAAATAGATTGGCCAAAGGCTTACCTGCAGGGCATTTAGAACCCAGTACTCTGCAGAGCAAGTCGTTGCGTAAGTCTGCAGATGTATGCAGGGTAAAATTTCATCATCTTTTATAACAAATAATTGCTAAAATTACTCGTAGAAGAAAAGAAAACAGTAAAGAGAAGGTGTCGGATAGAAGAAACTGAAGCTTAGCCTCGCCTCTTCTTTAACTTAAAACGTTGGAAAAGAATGAAATCTCACCTTAATCACCTGAACGGCAAGGAATGCCACCCACACAGATAAGAGCACTGTTAGCTCTTTCCAATAAATATTGTCTTTGACAGGAACCTGATGATAGTGCTGCCTATTAGATGAAGCTTTTGTAGTTAATTTTAATCGGAGAAAAATTAATGGATAGTTCTTGGTGCTTGCCTCTTCATCTTCTGAAGACAAGAGCTGCATATTGGCAACTGGACCACTTGGCATTGGCTTATATTCCAGTTCTGGACTCTCTGAAATCTCAAAAAACGAG
>JAXCLS010000987.1:4350-19996 GCA_035584285.1 Agave angustifolia | reverse complement strand
GACTTTGTCTTCAAGAAGTTGATATTCAAACAAGTCAAGTACATCCTCCGCATCATAACAAGCATCCTTAAGATCAAGAAGCCACCTTTTCAAGCCTGGATTCTCGATGTGTGTCTGGTCCGCTGCATGTATTTGCGCTTGGATCTTGGTCATGTTTCCCGCCAAACTCTCCAGCTTATCCTTAATTTTGGTAGTCTGATACTCATTTTGGTCTCCGATATAGGAGTGAACTTGGTCGACTAGTTTTCCAACAAATGCAGATGCAAACCATCCTGCAACTTCAAGTCCCGCCATGTTGTAGTGGTTCTTGGATGAATAGTCTGTAAGAGACAATATTAGGGGAGGGAAAGAACACAATCAGCATATCACAGTTTTTCACATCAATGAGGAGTTGAACCACACAAGCTCATGTTATTTTGGTTTTTGAGAACACTATTTTCTTTTCTTTAAAATTAAGCAAAAACCATTACATTCACAAAAAAAACAATTTATTCCCGAAAGCAATAACATTTAACTTGGAAAAAATTATATTGATGGGTGCAATATCTAAAGAACAAAATCACAGTATACATGCAAAAGAAATGTTTTATGATATGACTTTTACCTCACAATGCTTATTTTTGAGCAAGTTGGACGGCAGAACCGAAGAACACTAGCGGCTATTGAAGATTTCAGAGCACTCGATTGACATGTATTATCACCAACACTTTTCAGCCCATCAAAATTATAAATCAGTGATCTCTGTCAATGGAAACATAGGAGTACATATTATTGACATGATGAATGTGTTTCATTTGGTTTTTAATTGGAAGGAAGGACAAAAAGAACTAGTGATGGAATCAATATTCAAATAATGAAATTATTATGATACACAGACATAAAGAAACATCTAATAATGATTTGAGAATTAACATACCAGGTCTGACTTAAAGTTGATCTGAATGGATGTTCCAAGTTCCCTGTCCCTCTGCTGGTAGAGAAACTGGGCTTGTTGGTTCTTATCTTCGTGAAACGAAAGCTTTCTTTTGGTCGGTGGAAGTTGCTTGGAAGCTAAACTACGATCTGATGCCGTCAGTGGAAAGATTATTGTAGCATCAACTATTAATTTGTACAGATTGGTGACTCATAGAGTCAATGTTGGGGGGGGAATCAAGAGCATCAACTAGTATTAGTTTGTACAGTGAGGATGCGGTCAGTTCTTGGCCCCACAATTGGGAATCTATCTATCTGTCTCCGTTGCTTTTTTTGTTTATTCCACTCTCAACTTCTCAGATTCGGTACAAGTGTGTGAGCCACACACACATACAATAAGAAAGTCACGTATTGATATGTGAATTGGACCTCTTATAATCTCTTATAATATGTGTGTAAGGCTCACACACATAACATATTATAAGAGAATCAATACACGTGTCAATGCGTGATTGGCTCTCTTATTGTATGTTGTATGTGCGTGTGTCTCACACACATGAACCGGGGAGCATCTTTTGGGACAGGGCCAAGGTTATATTTTCTGTTGGCATCTCATGATCTTTGAGCTTCACAGTCACTTGAACAAATCTCTTGTACAGTTTTGGCCTACTTGTATTTGAGCTCGAATCAAGCTTGGGAATTTGTATTTAAGCACAACCACAAAATGTTACTTCAATCAAGCTTGTTTCATTGAGGGAAAAAAAACTCAACTTTCAAAAGAGTTTGAATCTGAATTAGTATTTGCAAATGGGATGGTAGTCCAGCAGGAACCGCTCCTAATTCCCAAAGGACATGAAGGATGAGGTGTAATCCATCTTATCAGTCTCAACTTTCAATGCACAAAATACTCCAATTTCGAATCTCAATTATTTGCAAGTGGGAAGGATCCATTTGCAAATAGTAATTTCACAAATAAAGAACATGAAGAATGAGCTGTAATCCATCTTATCTGTCTAAACTTTCAATTCACAAATAATTTTGAATCTCAATTATTTGCAACAAGTAAAAAAAACAAATTTAAAATTATTTTATAATAAATTTAATCAATTATGTTAAAACTCTCTAATTGAAAGTTATTATTACATGAGTCCAACTCTTTAATAATTTTCAATTGTGTTCATATCATATTTATTATATCATTAAAGTTAAAATTATTTCATTAAATATTAACTACTCAATTAATGAATTGTTTAATTTTATCTTGAAAATATATACAAAATATTTAACATCTAACTAGTTTTTCATCTTAACTCTTTCCATCAAAATATTGATTGTTTTTCTTAAGAGGTGAATTGCACATGCCCAATAGTCTAATTATTTTGATATAACTCCCTAAGTGGCTAAGTCTCTAATAATTGCCCCACAGCTTATTTTCATGTCTTTCTTTACATATGTTGGAATATAAATATAATACTCATTACAATTTCAAAGTTTTGGTGTATTGAGTTTCATAAGATATCAGAGCAAACTCAATCCCCATTAGGTACGCGTTTAAAAATTTTGCGAAATTCAAAGGATTGGCTATTCTACTAACATTGTCTTAGAAGTAACATTGGTGGATTAGTTTAACTAAATCTTGGACCATTACAAAAGTTAATTAACCATTATTTAAAAGTGGAATGAGAATAGAGTATCATGTTTTCTCAAGAGATACCTAGGAAGATGAGGTGTACAACCACATAAAATAACACTCTTTAAAGATATGAGGGTACAACTGTTTAGTCAGTTCAGCGATTGTTTCAGTGTCAAAAAAATACAAAGAGTATTTTATTTAGAAATTTGTTTCGGTACTTTCTATTTTTTCTAAGATAAAATGAGTAGGATGGATATAGAAAAATATATTTTAATTATATCTGCATAGCTAGAGAACCATTTGACTATGAAAAGCAAAATTCATGACCATCGAAGCCCAGTTAATCTAATTTCTCAAATAGATCAAACTCTATGTTCTATGTTGAGCTCAACTTTGATTTAGCAAGAACGCATATCTCAACATCTAAATATGCATAAGTGTGGCCATGATCAGTAACAACTGTCATTATAAGCTACGTTTAAGGTTGAATTTTCAAGTTTAACACGGCATATCAAAAGTTTGCCGTTTGGCAAAATTAAAAATACAATAAGATTTAGACTCGTACTGAATATGAGATAAAATTAAAGTAAGTAGTTAAATAAGTTTAGGCCCGAACTTTATAAGCCAATTTATGAATCATATCATCTCCAAGATCCCTCAACTGTTCACATGTTCTTCCAAAGTCCCACCACACCATTTATTCCATAATTATGTTGTTTAACCTCTAAAAAAATGTTTAGTGGTGGAGCAACTCCATTATCATGGTCAATTAGTGACACTTGAACAACATAATAAGGACAAATACACATGACAACAATCATTTTTTTACAGAAAAAGATGAAAATAAATAATAAAAATAATAATAAAAAGTTGGAAGGCAACCTCTCATTTTTCACATATATTTCATTAAATTATAGGTGACTCATGGAGTCAATGAAAAAAAGAAAAAAAAAATCAAGAGCATCCACTAGTATTAATTTGTACAGTCAGGATGCTGTCAGTTCTTGGCCCCATAATTGGAAATCTTATATTTACCTCTAGTTTTGGGAATTTCCCCTTATTTGTCAGGACATGTCGTGCAACTGTCTGGTCCCCATTGCTTTCTTATTTATTCCCCACTCAACTTTGAGGTCAAGGCCAAGGTCATCTTTTTCTTTTGGCATCTCATGAGAGTGCTTGCCTGATATTTATAGGCTGAGCTTCACTTGAACAAATCTACTTGTACAGTTTTGGTTCGCTTGTATTTGAGCTCCAATCAAACTTGGAAAAATTTGTATTTAAGCACAACTAGAAAATGAAAGCTTTCTTTTGATCAGTGAAGTTGCTTGGAAACTGAACTCTGATGCTGTTGCTGGAAAAATTATGAAGCATCAACTACTTGTACAGTTCAGGTGACTCATAGAGTCAATTGAGGGGGAAAAAAATCAAGAGAACAAGGTATCTTTTTCTTATTTTTAAAGTAAGTGAAATATAGCCAGCTCTCTTAATTAAAGATAAGCAAGTCCATTCTTATATCCCAGTGTCATCATGAGCACCATACAAACTAAAATATCCATAGCCAACAAAAGAGTACCTGTAGCTAAGCAACTGTGGACATAGTATGTGATTCCTATAATCATCATGGCCATCTCAGTTTCAGATTGTTGCAGCGGTGCAACGTTAGCACTTGACTAGACAGTTAAAAGTTAACAGTTGTTAGGTTAATACTCGATTGTACAAGCAGATGGCAAGAAGATCGATTCATGTTTCATTGACTCGTAATTTCAGAAATATATTGTCATTAACTTTATGGTTGGAGCTCTAATAGATGCAACAACAAAAAATTCGAATGAAATTAACCAACACTACATATTGTCTGTGTCGTAGCGAGAATTTCAAAGACGGAGGGCACACAATAACATTCAATAATATCAAAATTGTAGGATATATAACAATATTTTTTTAAAATTTTAAAACATGCAACAGATTAAATCATAAACTTTTTAATCAAATAACATACTTGTCCTAATCATGCAACTAAAATAAAGGAATTAATTTTGCTGGCCTGGGTTGATGTAGGCGTGCAGAAGCACTGCCCTAAAAGAAAAACGGTTGGTCCGTCATCTGGACCTTGAAATGACCTCCTCTCTTAGTAGTAAAAACTTTCTCGGTAGTTCACCAGCACCCAGCTTAGGACAATGAGTCAGCCCTCTACTCAGACAGAGATTCGTTGCCCGAAAGTAAAGAAGCTTCGAGAAATCACCAAAAACTTGAACCAGAATTGTCCACCAGATTTTTGGTAATAGAGAAATATAAAAGAGGGAGACAAAATAGTTGTAGCTGTTTTTACATGTAAATGAATGAAGTGTGAGAAGCAGTATTTATAACCTCTCGGACTCCAGCAGTTATAACTCGCTCTAAATCCACACAAGATCATGCAGTTTGCAATACACGCGAGCAGATCCAAGTTCAAGAGCCCCCTGAATCAAACTGAATTTGTGTCCACACGTCGTGGGCGCGCGCCACCTTAACCCGATTCCAGCTCGGTTCGATTCGGCGTGTGCGCTTGTATGGGGACCAATGACCCAATACTCATAACAATAGGCATGAGAGGAGTTAATATATATACTACTCCTCCCATCTCCTATCTAATGTGCGACTAAAACCAATGCCAAATGAGACGGAAACTCAAGTTTTCCCTCCACATTCAAAACACATCCGACAGTCCCCCAAAACTTAAGTATCAGGGAAGACAAAATAAATCAACAATAATAACAAATAAATCATCAAATTATAAAACACGAATGAAATCGGAAGATATCATACTGTGAATTCAGAACAGGTGGACTACGCTTGGAACATTCCTTAGTGAATTCATCGCCGTCTGAGAGACATAATGGACTACGTTTGAAACTAGCCTCTTACCAGATATTGATAGAATACACACATAATAAGTCTCCATCTATTGAACGAGCGGCTTAAGCGTTACAGGACATGCTCACCATAACTGACTCATGAGAGTTTCTAGGGTCAGCCCTGTCCCCCAACCGGGACCATTACGGTTCCTCTCACGTAGGTAAGTCTTCCAAGTGTATTATAGCTGGATGGTATACGCTCCACACTACATGTGTTGGGCTTTATTAAAAACCTTACCTAGCTGTATCATAAGAGCATCGTCATCATGAAGAAGGGGTAGTAGCTACAATACTACATATAAGATATAAACATATCTGGGTCGATACTCCACAAGAGTATCACCAGTCCAGCTTGTTCCTACCACATTGAACCTCTTTCATGAAATCAACTCCCAACAAGTAGGTTGCGTTCCCGCTGTCGGTAAACTCTACTATGAGCTTAACCCATCTCCCTCGATGACTCTAGGGTCACCCTCCTAAAAAGACCCTTAGTCAACGGGTCAGTAAGATTCTTCACACTTTACAAAGTTCAGAATCACAATTTTACCCAATAGATGCTGAACAGACTTAAGTCTGATGTGAATATATATGTTCATCTTCTTATTAGCATTATCTTACTTTAGAATCTCAATGGTGGATCTTAAATCAGTATGAACTGAGATTAGAAGCATGAGTCTAAGCACGATAGAGAATTCAAACAAAAGATCTTTTAACCATTCAGCTTTAGAGCAAGTTGCGTCCAAAGCAATGAGCTCGGACTCCATGGTGCTCCCGAAAATTACTGTTTGCTTGCAGGATTTTCACGACATAACAGCACCACCGAACATGAATACATATCCGGTAGTAGACTTAGCACTATTAGAATTAGTAATCTAGTTGGTATCACTATAACTTTCCATAACATCAGGATATCCAGTGTAAGTCAGACAATAATCAATTGTGCCTCAAAGATATCTGAACTCTCTCTCTAGTGCAGTCCAATGTTCTCTACTATGGTTACTGGTGCATCTACTTAATTTACCTACTGCATAAGAGATGTCAGGCCTAGTCCTCTTGGAAATGTAAAGAAATGAACCTATTAATTAAGAGTACTCCAGTTGAGATATAGGCTCATCCGTGTTCTTCTTCAAAGCAATTGAAAATTATAGGGTGTAGAAATAGGTTTAGAGTTATAAAAATCAAATTTATAAAATATTTTCTCAACGCAATGAGCTAAAGTCAAAGAAAGTCCATTAGAGGTTTTGGATATTTTCATTCTCAATATCATATCGGCATAACCTAAATCCTTCACATCAAAATTTTGGGAAAGATAATCCTTTACCCTTTCGATTGCATCAAGAGAAGTACCAAATATGAGAATGTCACCCACATAAAGACAAAGAATGATGTAATCATTATCAAGTTTCTTTGAATAGATGCACATGTTATGCTCATGGATAATGAATCCAAAATGTGCAATGACTTTATTGAACTTCTGATGCTATTGTTTTGGTGTTTGTTTAAGATCATACAAGGACTTCACCAGTTTGTACATTTTGTTTTATTGTCTCTTAGTTATGAACCCTTCTGACTAGTCCATATAGATCTCTTCCTTGAGATCGCCTTTCAGAAAAACAGTTTTTACATCCATTTGATGTATGAATAAGTTATAAATTGAAGCAAGTACTAGAAGGCTTCTGATTGAAGAGATCCTGGCAACAAGAGAATAGGTGTCAAAAAAGTCAATACCCTTTTGTTGGGTGAAACCTTTGGCAACTAATCTGGCTTTATATTTGTCGACAATGCCATTGAATCGAAGTTCTTCTTGAAGATCCATTTACAACCTACAGGTTTACATCTTGGAGGAAGCTCAATGAGAATCTAAGTGTTATTCTCTATTATGGATTTGATCTCACTATCAATGGGTTCTTTTTAGAAAAGATATTCAGAAGAGTCCATTACTTCCTCAAATGAGTTAGGATCACCTTCCACAAAATAAGTAAAGAAATCTTCACCAAAATATGTAAGAGTCCTAGTTCTTTTGCTCCTTCTAGGTTCAAAATCAGTGGTAGGAGTGAAGATCACGCATGGAGTGCGAAGCCCAATATTTATCCGGTTCTTTTCTCTAAACCCTAATCTCTTTTCTATTTCTTCTTTTAATTTTCTATTTCTTCAATTCTGAAGATGATTGTGATCCTCTAGTATTATATCAGTTTGGTATCAGACCTTCCGGTTCCAATCTCTTTCAATATTTTTTTCTCTATTTTCACCTCCACCGCCCTGGATCAGCCATGACGCATCAATGTTGCTGCCACAGTCGCCATTTTGGCCCGATTGAAATGCTTCGCGAGAGGAGCCCTCACCCAAGGGTCGAGTTTCTTCCACCCCGAGGGAATTGATGAGGACATCACCAGTTCTTAGATGACTTTATGCCTTAGTTTATTTTCTTTGAGTTTAATTATTTTTTTTATTGAAATTTAGTCTCACATCAGTTGTGATGAGGAAGCTCACTTTGTAAGAGCCTATATAAAGAGGCTCAACTCAATGAATAAGATAGACAATGAATAAATAAAAACATTTCAGTTAAATTCTCTTGAGGGTGCTCTTGAGTATTGGGGTGTGAAGCTCATAGTGTAAGGGGTGTGAAGCAAGAAGTGTGAAGCCCAACATTTATCCGATTTTTTCTCTAAACCCTAATCTCTTTTCTATTTCTTCTTTCAAAACCCTATTTATTCAATTTTTAGTTTGAAGGTGATTGCAATCCCCCGTATTACATCAGATGTTCTCAAAATAGATGACATTCCTAACTTCAATGATAGTGTTGGATATTTCACTGATCTCAGAGTTAACCACTAGAAATCAGTTAACATTGCTATCCAGTGTATATCCGATAAAGATAACATCATCAGGCTTGAGGCTGATTTTTTTTCTTCAGTTCCAACATTAAAACCTTAGCGAGGTAACCCGACTTTGAAGGATTGGATGTTAGGAGTTTTCCCTTTCCAACTCATGGGTGTAATATCGAAGTCTCTTTGGAGAATCCTATTGAGGATAAAACATGCAGAAAGGAGAGCTTCACCCTAAAGGTTCTCGGGTACACCTGAGCTGAGTAACATACAGTTCACCATGTTCATCAGTGTTCTGTTCTTCCTTTCAACTACACCGTTAGGGAGCATGAATAAGGTCGTGCTCTTGGTAGAATTTTGTCATGTCATTTGAGGTATACTCCCCACACGATCAGGTCTTAGAATTTTGATTTTCTCTTCAAGTTGGTTCTCAGCTTCGACTGTTTACACCTTAAACTAATCGAGAACTTCATTCTTGAATTTGAGAAGATAATGTAACAGAATTTGGAGTAGTCATCAATAAATGTCAAAAAATATCTTCTACCGCCTCGGGTGAGAACTCTGTTCGAGTTACACACATCACTATGAATAAGTTCGAGGAATTCAGATGTCCTTGTGATAGAAGGAAAAGATTTTCGGGTATTCTTACCATGAACACAGATTTCACATCCAGAAGATGTGTCAAAAGAAGATTTAGGAATGAGATTCAAATTAATCATTTTCTTGATGGAATTGAAGTTAACATGTCTCAATCTTCCATGTTAGATCACAAGACTCAATGTTCAAAGCAAAGGAATAAAAATTTCATTATCAGAAGAATTTATTACATTAAGCCAGAAAAGGCCATCACAAACAAAGCCATTTCCAATGAAAGTATTAGACTTGGAGATTACAAACTTATTAGACTCTTTCACAATCCTATAACCGGTTCTAAAATGTAAAGACTCGCTGATCAGATTCCTCCGAAGTGTGGATACATGCAGGATGCCTTGAAGGGTTAGAGTTTTCTTGGAGGTCATCTTTACTTCGATGCGTCTAGTTCCTCTTATCTCTCTGGTGGAGTCATCTGTCAGACTCACGCTTCCTTCACATTGTTCCTGATAAGATTTGAATCAGGAACGATCAGTACAAACATGAATATTAGCTCCTAAGTCTAACCACCAGTTCGAGGAGAAGGTGATTGAGTTGACAATAGGAAGAGAATAATCTAACCTAAAAGAGTTGGAGTTCAGTTCCATCATGTTGACCTTGTGCCCGCCATTTTCTCTATTTCCTCTTGGTTGAGCTTTGACTGGTTCCTTCTTCCGGTTGAAACATTGAGGCGCCAAGTGATTAGTTCTCTCGCAGATGTAGCAAAATCTTTCATCGGTCTTCTGGCCAGAGATTTTGAGTTTGAATGAGGAAGATTGAAAATATTTGAAAGAAGAAGAGCTTGCATGAGGAGAAGAATGAAAGTGATTGAGTTTATTGAACTTTTTGTCTTTAGGATTCATAAATTTACGCTTAGACTTATCTTCCACCAAGTTGACTTTGGCTTTTAGTTCAGACTTTGATTTGAAAATTTGCTTATGCTGATCTTCTATGCGAATCATTTTCAGGGCTTGAATGAGGTTAGGTCACCTTGTGACGGAGGTCTCCAGCAAAGGCTAATTAGGAAGGAGAGAGTTTATCAATGAGACAAGACACCTTGCAATCGTCGGAGAATTGATTTTCTTTCGATTGAAGGTTCGGATATAATCTTAAAATTCATGAAATTGATCATTGATTGGTTTATCAGTCATCATGAATTTATTGGAGGTGGTGAATCTTTCGATTCTATCATCGTCGAGGCCATTTTCATCTTCAAGAGCTGTCCATAATTTTTTAGCACTCTTATATTCATAATAAATATCATATAAACTATGAAAAAGTGCACTACGAATTTTATGAAGACAATGATAGTCAATTTTCTCAGGTTTCAAAAAGATGTAGGATAAAGGAGTTTTAGGAGGAGTTTCAATAGGAGAAGATCCAACAGATGATGATTTAGGAGAAAGTGCAAGAGTGGTGTCATCTATGACTGAAGAGATCTACAGTGGTCAACCAATACTTCATTTGATTTGCCCACCTCTTAAAGTATGTGCCAGAAAATTCTCCAGTTTAACACCCTTGAAATGTTTAGGGTTGGCCATAGTGACAGGATGGTGCTACCTGGATTCTGTAATTCAAAATTATTTGATATTGTCAAAATATAGTTTATATTGATAGTCAAATTAGGGTTTGCAGAATAAAATAGTGTATAGTCCTTCTTTAATTATGTTCCAAATAATCTAAGCAAGATATAACAAGATATCGATTTGCCATTTTAATTTTTCTAATTCAAAATAATTTTAAAACATTATTCCAATTTTTAAAACTAATTTACTTCTAAATTTCTAATCAACAAGTCCAATTAAATTTTAAAAATAAACTAGCAAAAAATAATATAAGAAGTGACTTGCAAAATTTAAGACAAATAATTTTAAGAACAATAGCAAGAATTAGACAATTTAATTAGACAAATTTATTGCAATAAGCAGTTAATTAACTAATGAATATATATAAAAAACTTGTAATACGAGTTTATAAATAAGACAAGATTAAAATAATTTAAATTATCTTGCTAAAGATTTTCTTTTCATAACAAAATAAATAAGATGCTGTAATAAAAACAATTGAATAGAAATTCGTAATGAAAAGGATAAGATTATTAAGATTTTTTAGGATCTTATATTGAAAGATTTTGCCTTGTCAGAATTTGAACAAAAAGATTTTACTATGCAAGAACTTGTAGGAGATAAATATTAATTAGATTTGAAAGAATCTTGCAACAAGATAAGAGTTTACAATAATATGATAAGATAAAGTCTGAATAGTTTAGAAATATCTTATAAATAATTTTGTAATAAAATATTTAATGAAACCTATAAATGAAAATTTGAAAACAAAATACTTTTATAAAACTTGCAGTAGAGTTTAGATCTTGAAAGGTTAGTTTTGTGACAAATAGATTTCAATAAATTTGCTTTGAAAATTTAGCAAGAATTAAATGATTTCTATTGTAAGAACAAATTTAACAGCATGGAACATGTAAATTGCATGAACAAGTAATAAAAAATTTAATTAAATTGCATGAAATAATTTCTAAATTCAATTGCATGAAAATTATCAAATAATGTCGTTCTTGAAGATTGTAGGATATATAACAGTATTTTTTTAAATTTTAAAACATGCAACAGATTAAATCATAAATATTTTAATCAAATAACGTACTTGTCCTAATCATGCAACTAAAATAAAAGAATTAAAAGAAAATTAATTTTGCTGGCCTAGGGTGATGCAGTCATGCAGAAGCACTGCATTAGAAGAAAGACGGTCGGTCCCTCGTCTGGACTTTGAAACGACCTCTTCTCCTAAAGGTAAAAACTCTCTCAGTAGTTCACTAGTACCCAGCTCAGGATGATGACCTTGGTCTCTGCTCAGATAGAGATTTGTTGGCCGAAAGTAAAAAAAAGACTTCAAGAAATCACCAAAACTCGAACAAGAATTGTTCATCAGAATTTTTGTAATAGAGAAATATAGAGGGAAGCAGAATAGTTGTAGCTGTAGCTGTTTTTGCATGTAACTGAATGAACTACGAGAAACAGTATTTATAACCTCTTGGAGTCCAGTAGTCATAACAGCCCCAGTTCTAAATTCGCACACGATCATGCAGTTTGCGATACACGCAAGCAGATCCGAAGAACGGGGTCAAATTGAACAGAAAATCTTAAAAATATCAAAACAAAATTTTAAATAAAATTTAAATAGATAAAATAAAAAAAAGTTTCAGTTTCAAGAGCCCCCTGAATCGAACTGCATTCATATTCGCAGGTCGTGGGCGCGCCTACCTGAACCCGAACCAGGCCCGATTCAATTCAGCATGTGTGCGAGCGTGTGGGGAGGTGGCCCATGGCCCAATACTTATAACAATAGGCATAGGAGGAGATAGTATATATACTACTAACCTCTCATCTCCTATCAAATGTGAGACTAAAACCAAAGCCAATGAGTGAGAAACTCAAGTTTTCCCTCCACATTCAAAACACATCCAACAAAAATTGTATAAAAGTTGATGTTACAAAATGAAACTACACGTCCAACTTCAAAGGTATAGCTTTCAAGTCGAATCCTCTTACATATTAAAGAAACAAAATCAATCATCCAAAAAGCCAATGTCGAATAAGATAACAAAATCAATAACAATTATAAATTGCATAGATGCTTTGATATATTTTAAAATCGTTCCATGATTTCTTTGAGGGTTAAAATTCTGACTCTTAGTCCTCTAATATATAAAAATAAGACATTATAATCAATTTTGCTCTTAATTGGAGGCGATCGTCTTATTAACGATAACATTATTTTATCTTATCTCATGAAAATTTAAAAAAAATAAAAGAAACTTCTTTTAAAAAAGTAAATATTTGAGGAGGTAGGGGCAGACCTGCTCGGAGTGTACTCCAAGAACTGTGCCCTCCTTCCAACCGCTTCAAGCTTTAAAGAGATGTGGAATAATCGTCAAAACTTTACTATTTATTTGATTGCAATGAGTATTGACCTAAAGGTTCAATCATTCGTATTTTAATGATTCTCAACTCATGTAGTTTAGAAACTGATGATCTTGAAGTTATTTTAACAGTATACAAGTTGTTGATTAAAATAAAAGATTATTCAAAATCAAACAGTGAAGCTCAACTGATACACATTGAACAATCTCTCGTTGAAGATTGAAGCTCAAGAAGTCGGATTCAAATCAAGCATCTATATGAAGACTTCGTGTTTCAAGAAATAGCGTTTGTGTTTTGTAAGTTTAGAATATATGTTAAAATTTTAGATTGTAACTTGATAACACACATGACTTTGTTTGATGGTTTAAAGAGTTTTTCAAAAGAGATGTACAAATAGAAATGAGTTTTCAAAATAAGTTTTAAAACATTTTGATTTTGATGAAAAATCAATTTTAATATAGATTAAATCTCAAAATGAGTTTTACCGTTTGAAATATGTAGTGGAGTCTATCTATACATATTAGGGCTAAAAAGTATTTGAAGAAACTTATTTTTGTTGGATTTATGAATTGAAATTGATTTTATTCAAGTTTTGAAAAAAAAATCAGAAAATGCTAAACCATTTTCGACAGCCCAATCAATCACAGTCGAAAATTGATGCTCAACGTGCACATTATCTTATTTTTAGCTTAAGAACTTTTGACAGCTTATATGCACGCTTTCGACAGCATTTTTCAATGAGCCCAAATGTTTTCAGATCTGACTCGCTTACGACAGTTTTCCTTTTGTTTTTCTCTAACTGTCGAAAACAGCTTTCGACAGCATTTTTCAGTGAGTTCAGAAGTTTATAGAATAGTTTCATTTTTTACAGTTTTCTATGTTTCACAAACTTTCAAAAACTATTTTCAACAGCTTAAAAATTATTTTCCACGGCATTTTACAGAAAGTCAGATTGTTTTTCTTAAATTTTCGAAATCATTTTTGACCACCCAATTTCCATTTTCGAAAGCCCTTATACAACTTTCGAAAATGACCATTAGAATTTTTGAAAATATAGTCGTTTGTGACTTTTACCTGTAAAAATATAGTCATTAACTTTATAGTTGGAGCTCTAATAGATGCATCAACGAAAAAATCGAATGAACCAACACTTCATATGGTTAGTGGCGTAGCTAGGATTTCAAAGACCGGGGACACAAAATAACATTTAATAATATCAAATTTGTATAAAGCGGTTGTTACAAAATGAAACTACACCTCCAGCTTCAAAGATAAAGATTTCAAGCCAAATCCTCATCCGTATTAAAGAAAGAAAACCAACCACCAAAAAAGTCAATTTCGGATACTACCTCGACGCTTTGACATATTTTGAATTGTTCCATGATTTCTTTGAGGGTTAAAATTCTCACTCCTAAACTTCTAATATATAAAAATAAGACAATATAATCAAATTTGCTCTAAATTGGAGGACATTGTCTTATTAACGCCAACATTATTGTATCCTACCTCATGAAAATTTAAATAAATAAAAGGAAAAGAGAAAAAAATCAAAGATTTGAGGTGGTGATTGGGCTGACCTGCTCGAAGACTCCAAGAGTCGTGCCCTCTTTTCAACCACGTCAAGCCTTCAACAACTGTGAAACAATCACCCAAAACTTCATTATTTATGCGATGAGGTGAAATAAAACGATAGAAATTTTGAAAACCCTAACCCTAGGAAGAAGAAGAGAAAATGACCTAAGATCTAACATTGGAGGAATCATCCATCAATCTACAAATTCAAGCTATCCTCAGACCATGGGGGTGATTTCTCAGAGACATAAATCACACAGGGGGGAGAGAGATCACCTAGATCCACCTAACAAACTGAACCCCCAGATCCAGCTTACCAACTGAACCCAACAACAACTCCAAAAGAAAACTCAAGTTAGGTTTTGCTTTTTGTGGCAAAATGAGAGCAAAATGCTTCGTGGTGAAAAGAGTTTGTTGTAAAGGAGTCCCAAAGAATTTTAAGTATTTTTTGGAGATTTTTGGGACACCATTGAAACCCTTCATCGCGAGTTGAAACTTGGAATTGGCGCAATGCTTATTTTTGAGCAAGTTGGATGGTAGAAATGAAGAACATCGGTGGCTGTTGAAGAATTCGAGCAGTCAATTGACATGCATCACCAACTCTTCTTTCCAGCCGATCAAAATTATAAATCAGTAATCTCTGTCAATGGAAACGTTATACAAATTACTGACATGATGAATGTGTTTCATTTGGTTTTTAATTGGAAAGAGAGAAAGAAAAAAAGAATTAGTAATGGAATCAATATTCAAAAAAATGAAATTATGACACACACATTAAGAAACATCTCATGATTTGAGATTTAACATACCAGGGCTGACTTAGAGTTGATCTGAATGGATTCAAGTTCCTTGTCTCTGTGCAGGTAGAGAAACTGGGCTTGTTGGTTTTTATCTTTGTGAAATGAAAGCTTTCTTTTGGTTGGCAAAATTGATTGGATACTTAACTCTGATGCCGTCGGTGGAAAGATTATTGGGGCATCGACCACTAATTTGTACAGTATAGGTGACTCATGAATTCAACGAAAGAGGGCAAAAAAAATCAAGAGCCTCAATTAAGGGTGAGCAGAGTTCGGTTATAACTAAAATAACTGATCAGAAACTCGAATCCGAACCCGAACCCGAATCGAACCGTTCCAGTTCGATTCGATTTCGGTTTTGTGTTTCAAAAACCGAACTCGACCGAACCGAACCGAATCTCTTACCTTATATATCACCCCACCCAAATTCAATTTAGTGAATCAT
>JAXCLS010000985.1:0-11099 GCA_035584285.1 Agave angustifolia | reverse complement strand
TGAATCCTTAAGGATCCATATCTAGATTCAGTATGGAGTTGAATTTATTTGAAGGATCCAAACCCTATCCAATAAGCTATTTGATATACAATCTTAGGATCCGAGCCCGAAAATTTGGTTCAAATTCGGAGTGGGTTACCGGGTTATCGGGCCGCAATGCCATCTATGTGTCTGAGTAAATGACTACAGCTACTTACAAGTAGGGTGGAAACGAAACGAATAATTAACAAATAGTTCGTTAAGTATTCATCCAGGTATTCGTTTTGAATCAAATCACGTCATCATTGAGTGTAAATAAATATTTTTTTTACTATTCGCAATTTAAATGAATCGAATGTGAACATTCTAGTATTCGATTCGATAGTTTAATAAACTATTTGATTAATATATATTCATTTAACCACTTATAAAAATATAATATTACATACATACGTACAATATATTTTGCTTGATTACCTCTCTTTTCTTTTGTAATTGTTACATTTTAGAGGACTCTTATGCAAAATATAAAATCGAATAGTGAACAGAATCAAATAGTGAATCATATACACATATATGTGAGTTCTTTTGAAGAAAAATATAGTAAATGGAACGAACCGAATATTCACAAATACTTATCGAACATTAAATATTCGATTCAAATCGAATTCTAATTTATCAAAGCCGATCGAAAGAATGTTTTTTCTGTGACTCATATAGAAACTTTATCCGTCCGTCTTTCTCACTCTCTCTCCGCCTCCTCCTTCCTCTTCTTACCCCTACCATCCTCCCCCTACCTCCCCCCCTCCACCTCCTTCTTTGCTATTGAAATTCGGTAAATTTCTCATCACAAACACGATAAACTAGTTTTACTATTGTAATCGTATTTGAATTCGAGTCCGAAAATTGCAAAACGAGCCTCGAATTCAGACACAGCACTATTTGATACTGTTCGTTTCCAACCAGCAAAGCGACAGGGGCGGACACGTGTCAGTGGATCACCGGCCCTTGTGGGGTCACGGTCACGCGAGGGGCGTGGGGAGAGAGAGAAACAAATACAACACACGGAGTGGGGAAGGGAGAGACGTATTTTTGTGGGCGGAATTCTAGGTTTCCGTTGAACTCCCCGGCCAGTCGCGCTCTCTTCTTTTTTCTCCTCTAATTCGAGGCCTGAAACCTAAATTAATTTGGGGTTAGGGTTTCCAAGCTTGATTTCAGTTGGGTCCTCCGCTCTGACCAGAGCACCGATGGGGCGCTCCCGTGCGGTCTCGAACTCCACGGACGAAGACTCCAACCAAAGGTCTGAATCTCTCCTCTTCTCTTAGCTGCGTTCGCCAGGGGAATTTTCATACAATTGAGTAAATTTGACATGCCATTCTTTGGTTTTAATTTATTTTCTTTTCTCTTATGAGCTTTAAACTGCGAAAAATTAGGATACTAGAGGTTTTCAATTGCTCATGAAGAACGCTCTACTAACTCAAGCATCAATGAACGCATCAACTTTAAGTTCAGTGTTAGGGGTCACACTGGAAACCCAAACTTAACGCTCCTCGACATTTTTGGGTCTTCTTTGCTTTTGTTAATTATTAACAACATTCACAATCAGAGTACTAAGTGTGGTGCCATTATGCATACATTCTATCCAGCTCGATAACCATCACGTGAATGAGATATTGAGGTGATGATGGACATGTATCTTGGAGGAGAAATCAGTGAGAAAAATATATTGAAAAAACAGTACCGTGGAGAAAAATTGGAGGAGAAGAAAAACCATTTTCTATTCCAAAGGCTAGTTTTTATAACAAGGCCAGGATCAGTACTAAGTCCTCGGTACTTTTAGCTCATTGCAGTCGTTACACACGTATATGCTATGCATATGCAATAAAAGGTTCTTTGGCGTATGTTGCTTGCTTATTAGCTATTTTGTATAGTTTATGAGAGTAGTGGGATTAATTCTAAGGTAAAAAAACGAAGATAAGCCCTAGACTTTATAATAGTAGGGCTAAGTTGAAAATGTTTGAGCAACACCGTGAGAAAAGAAGGGTATAATTAACATTGGTGATGAGGAGTTGCCTATGTAAAATTGATGATTAAGTTATCTGGAGAGCAGAATAGTTGAAGTCGGTTGTGTCATAGTTATTAAGCTGCCATGAGTAAAGTTGAATGGAAAACTTTACGAGACAACTGCTTGACCAGCCTTCTTTTTATGGGTCAAAATGTTGGGCAATCAAGAAACACGTCCAAAATAAAATTGCATACAGCTGAAATTCAGTGAACAATAGGAGACAAGACATAATAAGAAATGAGTCAGCATGATAAGAGGTCGAAAGGCCACTTGAGGTAGTTTGCAGTTTTACAATGAGTTATAATGGGAATAATATGTGATCAACATTGTTAAAGATGCTACTAGGATATTGGTCAGCCCAATGCTAGTAAGATGATGGATATGCCCTTAATTGAATTGAATAGAAAAAGGCTTCATATATCTGAGCCAAGTAATTTGGATTAGGGCTTTGTTACCGTCTCAAGTACCGGCAAATATATCCACATTTTTGCATGGTCTCTGGCATAGATCATGACGATTTGATTGAAGATTGTCTGGAAGACTACAAAGTGCATTTCAAGTTGGTCTGTTGAGGAGTATGATGAGGTTGCGAGTTCTGGTAGATATTTACCTTTAAACAAGTTGGATTGAAATACATGAAGAACATATGGTGCATGCATGTAGCTATGCATTTTATTTCCACTACACAGACAACCTTGGTAGAAAAATAACCAATACACTCTTACAATTGATTACTTCCGTTTGAAGAAACACAATTGGTCAAATAGTTATTACTGCCAATGACAAGGGAAGTAATTGTACTAATTTTGTTGGTGAGTTGGGCAGCTAATAGGGAATGAGCCATATAGCGTTTTCAGGGTACTAGTGACAAGATTTAAGATGTTGAAAGAGTTAACTACTGAATGCATCTTATACATGTCCGGGAATGCATGCACAAAGGAGAGCATGGCGGAAGAGTTAGTATGTGTGTGTGGGGGTGGGTGGATTTTTTTTTGGGGGGAGTTGCTGGGGAGGTTAAATTGTTTACTGCTCAAAAGTTCTTTTGCCTATTATAAAGAGAATATGTCAAAGAAGAAACATGTAAAAAAAATGACCATTCTTGTTAGGTGAATGTGTGAGATGAATGTATCGAGAAAAGTTAATTTTGAAATTAGAGTGCCCTAAAAGAGTGAGGTAACTTTACTTGAGGATAAAATGTCGAAGAACTGGTTAAGATGGTTGACTTATTAATTGCGGTGATATAGAGGTTTTATAGTTGTAGTTGATGGAGCAAGGACTCGGGACACACCTAAACCAACACGGATTGAGGGAGTTTAGAAGGATATAATATCTGTTAATTTAATAGAGGAGTTGTCCCTTGACACAAGTGAATGGAGAATAGGGAGTCATGTAGCTGAACAAAAGTTGGAATAAAGTCTTTGTTGATGAAATTTGTTGTTCAAACGTTCCTGTATATGTTTGAAAAGAATGTGTTCTTTATATTTTGTGACCTAGAGATTTTATAAGTTTGCAAAAGCATACTTTACTATGTAAAATGAGGTCATTCGAAGAAATGAAGTTCACAGTGAGAGGAAGGGACGAGGGGTGCGTGGAAATTGTTTTATTGTTCAAAAATTATTTGGCGAATTAGAAGCAAGATATGCCTTCTTCATAGACTTCAGTTGTGATTTAGAAATTTAAATTTAGCAAAATCTTTTATTTAATATGTCAAAATATGTGAGTCTGAGAAACAATATTAGTAGAAGTGGGGCACTTGTCTTTTTATATTTCCAGGGGCTTGTTTTTGTGCTACTGTGCATTTTTCTGTTTATTTTTGCGAGTAGAAGAATGTAGATAAAAATATATTCTTTTCTTTATTATTGCCTTGTCCTGCAATTCTTTTTGCTGTTAGTAGGGAAATCTGAATCCATTTAACTATATGGCATCACTACAATTTGTACATGATTTTATGTTTTTAATGCCATTATTACTGCTAAGTTTTTGTGTTTATATTATTAAATGTTGTTGCTGTGCTGCACATGCTTTTTCCCCATGTTTGTTTCCCATTTATTACTGATCTATAATTTTCTCTCTTTTGTAGATCAAAGAGGAGGAGGGTTGCTTCAAGTGGAGAAAACTCGGAAGCATTGGCTACTGGTAACCTGCCTCCAATGCCAATTATATTTTAATAGCTTATGTCATGCATTTAATGCATATATAGCTTATGTAACTATTATCTAACTTAAGCATTCGAGTCCACATGTGTTGTTCGTGGTCTTTTAGTTCTTTCTTAAGTATAACTCGAAATTCCTCAAGTCCATATGCATAGATAGTTTTTTCTTCATAGACAAATACTTCAATTGGAGGTCCCTTTTGCAAATTAATTATGAACATACTACTTTACCGAAAATGTTCTTTTGATGATTAATTTGTGTAGGGACATTCTTGAAAATACACCTAGGGGGTGAATATGTGTACTGCTAATCTAGTGACAAATAATGCGGAATTAAAAATTTTTACACTAACACATAATATATAACCAAGTATGAAGCCGAATTCCCCGTGAAGGGCTCTAGAACTTCTCCTCACGATTCCTCTAGATTAAGAGTTGAGGTACTTCAATAGCTCTCTTGGTTGAATACTAGTGTGAGCATACAAACAATATCAAACATGTATAGATATGATCAATAATGACAATGCAAGATATGAGAGAGTTGAGAGATAGAGGGATCCAAACACAAACACAAGGATATGTTTCAAGGTTCGAGCTACTGCTCTACGTCCCTGTCTTCACACAGAAGGATTTTCACTATGTCCACCAAGGACCTTCCACAAAGGGACTTTCACCGAGGAATTACAACTTACAAACCGGGAGTATACGACTCCAACTCTCACACCTTTACACAAGAGGGATGGCACAAAGCCAAGCACAAAGTAAAGAGAAAAATACAACTTGGTGATCACAAAGATCACAAACAATACTTGGTAATCTCAAAAGACCACAGACAAAATCTCTCACAATACGAGATCCTAGAAGATAGATTTGAATGAATAGCTGAAGTATGTGAGTAAACAAAGTTTTTAGAAAAGAATCACAATGAAAACACTTGGGAAAAACTTTTTGATAGATGAAGAACAAAACTAGAATTCTCAAAACTTGTTTTTGTTTGATTTTTCAAAACTTTGAAACTAAATAAAGATATAGAATTTTAGCACCAAAAAATTGCTTAAAAACTCATCAGAAAGTAGGCAAAATAGCTCTTGAAAAATTGTTGAGAAAACACTGTTGAAGATGGGAAAATAGGCTCTCAAAAACTTCTCTAAAATCTTGTACAAAAACTGGCCCAAAAGGTCTTTTAAATAGGTTGCAGAAAACTAGCCGTTGGGGGCCAGATTGTCCTGTCGGTCGACCGCCCGGTCGATAACGGTTAATTTTATGACCGTTGGGGTTGCTTGTCGACCGCCCGATCGACCGCACTCAAAGACAGAGAGTTACAACTCTGTAACTCTCTGTCGGTCGACCGCTTGGTCGACCGAGCCAAGCCTGAGAGTGGGCTTGAGCCAGTCGGTCGACCGGTCCCTGTTGTGAACTTTGCCTGGTCTAATGGGGGGATGCTTAGAAGTTTGATTGATGAGTGGGATATTATGGAACTGCTTCTCACCTCCAAAGGTATAGAATGTAACAAACAATTCTTTTTTCCATCAAGTCTGCAACATAGATGGGCAATTGAAACAACTATTATAGTGTTTGGTGGATTATGTATGGACTAAAATTTTCCTGATGTAATCACATTTACTGGTAACGTTTTACCTTTATCAGCTTGTACCCGGTCAGCTTAAGATAAACTATTTTTATGTGATAGAGCAGTAATCAAAGATTCATAGTTAGTCAGGACATATATTAAAACTGTACAATAAGCATCCCATCCATATTAACAAAAGGAAAAGAAGTTTTTATCAGCTTTTAGATTTAGAGAAAGGATTCGACGTAACGCATGAATTTATTTATGATATTTAATTATGCGGGAAATTCTGGCATATTTTGGGTTTCACAGCATCCTGCACGTGTCCCAGGGTTTTCATTTTTCAGAAAAGAAAATATATGATGCATGTACTGGACTACCTGCTAGATGATGCAGATAGTGGGAGTAATTGGTAATTTTAAGTTCCTTTTATATATGCGCAAAGTCCAAACTGAATATTCATGTACTCTTTAAATGCCACTGGCTTATTGATCCTACAGATTTGGTGAACCGAAGTGCAGGTTTATCTCAATATGCTCTGCAGCCAGATGCTATTATGCTATGATATTTCAGATGTAGGGAGTGGGTTATCACTAAGAAGATCACATGAGACAATGTTAGACTCATTGGCAGAATCATGTATAAATTATGAAACTGAATTTGTTTACATATGCATATGCGTGCTTGCTATACAGTGTTTTTCTTTCTGCTGGATGATTAGAGCGGTAGTCAGTCTCACCTTTAAGTAGAAAGCTGAGAAGCTTGTTCTGATTGATTAAATGTTTATCTCTGAATCTGTTATATTTTGGTTATTGCATCTTCATATATTTAGGCTTAGATGATTTTCTTTTGTTGAATAAATCTTCTATTGCCTTATTGTGGATGTAGGTCCAGGAAGTAGTGAAGGGAAAAAAGCTTTATACCATTGCAATTATTGCAACAAAGACATATCAGGAAAGATCCGAATTAAGTGCACAAAATGTCCCGATTTTGATCTTTGTGTGGAGTGCTTCTCTGTAGGTGCTGAAGTCACTCCACACAAAAGCAATCACCCTTACCGGGTTATGGTCGGTACAACTACTGTGACTGAGTATTGCTATTAGTTGAGTTTTGAGTTAATTTTTGCAAGACTTGAAGCTTGAAAATATCTTCTTGATAATTTTGTCCATAATTCTCCATAAGATTAAAAACTTCCATCACATCAAATGTTATATAATTATTCTATTAGATACTGCTGGCAGCAGTTCAGTTTTAGTAAAATGTACTTAATGTCAGATTGAAAACATACTGCGGGCAAGCTTGAACTATGTTTACAATCTGACATTTCATTGCTTTCTGCAGAGTTATGTTACAAATTTTCTGGTCCATTCATTATCATTTAGTAACCAATCCATTGATAGTAGTCATGTTCTCTTGAAATTTTTGTCAAAAAAGAGATTTTTCCCATATTATTTTGGTCTTAGCTGTGATCACATGCACTCCATGAACTGCAAGCTTATCTATTAATGTTGAACGTTTGTGTGAAAAATTTCATGACATGTTGATTGCAGTTTGTTTTAATTTTTTTGCAGGAAATATTACTGCTTCTATAAGTGAGGAAAATTTTCTCATCACAATGCATAAATTTAGTGGAGTTAAAGATTTTGGTGTTAACTACATGTGAAGTTTAATTTATCTCATTGAATCGTTATCATCACCTCAAAACAATATTTGGGAAATATAACACTGATGTATCATTCTCAATATAAGTTGTTCAAGAAAATACTCTCACTAGAATAAATTTACAACCAGACGAGTTAACACTCATTATAGCATTTAAGGTTAAGTTGAATACCAGTATTGAATGGACCCCTGTTTTGTTGGACTTCTTTATGATGCCTGGAATTATCTTTTTAAAAATTTTTGATCCATATTTTCTGGCGGAGTTCTTTTTTCTCCTTTCAAAGTATTAGCCATCTTCCTAAGTTCTTTTTGGTATGAGAAACTGAATTCTTATTGCTTGTGCCACTGTGTTCTAAAAATATTTGGAGTCCTTGTCCAATGTAGTATCACATAATGATGTTGAATATTGTATATCATGTCAATATTAATCAATCATCGCTCAACAGTCTGCCACGTAGATCATGCTGTGGAATATTAGTTATTTTGCCGATATCGGGTAAAGATGGTCTTCTTACGATGGTTCGAAGTCGATTCCAATACGAATTACTCGACAACGAGATATGATTATTCATTGTTCTCAGTGTTGTAAGGCGGAGTCAGAAGGACCGAGTGAAGTTTACCTGGCACACTCGTTTATTCACAACCATGTTGTCCTGCATCCTTGCCTGTCCCTGCTTCCCTTCCTGGGTTGGCATATTTCTGCTCGGAAACCATGGACAATGTACTTTAACAGTGCCTCCCGAATGAATGGACGAAAAGAATAGTCCTCGGGTGTCAGCATTTTTTTTTATCACACTTGAAGGGCATCTTATCCCGCATCCGTTCGCTCGCCTCGAACCTGTTCCAACAATGTTGTGGAGTATCTGATGAGGATATCACACCGTTGAGATGACTATTTGACCGAGTCTATATTAGAAAAAGATGTGTTGTCTTCCTGTGGTTTTAGTTATTTTGAGATTGTTTATTTTGTTGAATTTAGTGGTGTTTTTTATGTGGAAGTTTAGTACCACATCGGTTATTTTCTAGAATTGCACTTTTGTAAAGCGTATAAATAGGCCTCCAAGGCTTCTCTTTGGATTATTATTGAATGATTAAAATTACAAATGAGTTTGTGCTCTTAAGTTTTGGTGTGAAGCCCGTTGTGTAAGGGGTATGAAGCCCAAAATTCTTTTCCAATTCCCAATTCCTCTTTAAAATTCTAATTTCCATTTTATTTGATTGAAGGTGATTGCTATCCATTTGTTTTACATTAATTTTGGTATCAGAGCTTTGATTTTCAATCTTCTTCAATTTTTTCTTCTACCTTCTCCCTAAAAAATATGAAATCCTAGATCAGATTAAAAACCCCTTAGCTCTTTCCTTTCCCAAAAATTCTAGTCTCTCTAAACCCTAGATTAGTTAAAAAAATTCAAAACCCTAGGTCTCTCTCTTCCGAAAACCCTAGTCGTTCTCAAACCCTAGTTTGCTGCAAAAAAAAAACTTGTGCAAAAATTCGGCCAAAATTCTGCCAAAAAATCCCAAAAAATTCAAAAGGTGCATTGTTCCTCTTTCTTCTTCCTCCCTTTTCTTCTCACTATTGACAATCAAAACCTGAACCTTAACCCTGTTACCGCCACACTCTGACTCGCTCCGCCACCACCCTCCAATCTCATCGTCGACAACATCGCATCTCACAAACGATCACATGTCACAGACCTCACCGTCGATGAGATCACACCCTCTACCGACTCGCTAACAATCGTCGATTTGCCAACGACGCCGACGACAATGCCCCAATCCTCGCCTTGTACTGAGACCACGGAGTTGTTTGCGTCATCCATTTTTCACCTTCCCAAAACCACGACAACACCAGATCTCCGCCAAGACCATCGCCAACAACTACAACCACGTCTTCTGTCGCCACCATCGCCAATCCCTACCTCGCTGCCCTCGTTGGAGCTCTTCGCCACCACATATTCCGATCTTCGTCGTCGTCGCCGTCTTTACGTCTCTGTCACGTCGCCGTCTTTGCCACATCGCCGTATCTGCCACGTCGCCGCCTCTACGTCAACGTCACTGACATCGCCGGTCCCAGATCCCATGACCTGTGTCATCGCCGCCTTCAAGCTGTCTTCATCGTCGCCTTCAGCAACGCTGCTGACATTGTAGCAGCTCCACTGCCTTCAGATCCTCAGCAGCCACCTCCCTCTGCTTCAGATCCTGCCGCCTGCAATTGTTTTCGAGTCCGAGTTGATCAGCTGGTCGAAACATCTAATAGCAACACGACCCGCCCTTAATTTCATATCTGACCCAATAGCGACGCGACCGCCCGTGAAGCTCTAGTGCCCGAGCTGACCAGAGCCGACAACTCGACATGAGTTGACTCAGTGAGCTGAGCCGAGTTGACTCAGTCTGACTTAGTCCTGACTCGGTTGGAGTTGGTTCAGGAGCTATTTTGAGCCCGTTTCAAGCCCGATTCGAGCTATTTTCGAAGCAGTCTTCTTCTAGTCACGTTCAGCTATATTGCAACTGTTCCAGAATTTCCCTGCAAGAATTTTAACCCTCAGTTATGAAGAATTGTCTAAAAACTCTTACCGGACTTACGCTTGAACATGAACTCATTTTCTCAGGTAATATCATAACTTGATCTAGTTTTTAATTGTTCATTTCTTATAAACTCTAGTGGTTGTGCACTTATTTGTAGTTTATTATGAATAATTGTTAGTGTTTATTGATCTCATTTGTTGGTTGCTTAACATCTTCATTTAGGATTGCATTTCTTTGCATATAGAGATTGAGCCTTTTAGGATTTTATTTTTTTTATCATCTAATGCATGCATTTAGTTGCATTTGAGTCTAGAAACTTCGCATAATTATCCGCTTTTTTGTATTCTTTTGCATTTCAATCTATCCCACGTTAAATTGTAGATATATCTGAGTTTATCACGAGATTTTGGTTGCGCCCCCTCGAGTCACGAGATTCACAACAATGCTCTAGAGAGAATAATTATTATGATTGATGTGAGTCGCGAAATAAACAACAGCATACTAGAGAGCGTAATTATTATGATAGCTATATTGTTAGAAGAAAAGAAGTCTAACGAAAAAGTAGTGTAGCGCCTCCTGATTTTTATGATACATATGACCCTAATAAATTTTGTGATTGGATTGCGCACATGGACTATTATTTTAACTTGTATGAATTTTCTGATGGACATAGATTCCGGTTTACTAAGTGAAAAAAATTCTTAGCTCTAGATTATTGGACTACCATAGAGAGGCAACTAGAAAGATCATACTCCAGACCTATAGAGATGTGGGGATGAAATGAAAGAAAAGCTTAAGGAAAAATTTATCTCATCTAGATCTCGATTGTTTAAAGAGTTGTTTTATCTATATCAGGGGACTTATCTGTTATCGAGTATAAGCTTAAATTTGAGTAGCTTGTATTTAAATGTGGTTTTAAAATACATCATCTTCCTATTATATGTATGTTTTATAACGGATTGAGACCTGATTTCAAGAGAGCTGATTTTACATATCGTGAAGTCTGTCAAAGAGACGTTTCTTTTGGCTTTGGAGATAGAATCGCCCACTTTCAAAACCAGAGAGCGGTACTTGTAAGAGATATGGACAACATGCTTACAAGTGCACCTCGATCAAGTGTTCTAAGTGTGGAGAATTTAAACATT
>JAXCLS010000927.1:73979-84124 GCA_035584285.1 Agave angustifolia | reverse complement strand
GGACATTGGCACCATGTTAGCTTCTAGTCAATAATCATTCCTAAGTTTCATGTGATTTATTTCCTTCCAACATGATCATATATACTCTCTAATATCTTATTAACTTTGACATCAATGACACCATTTCAACCACATATGAAAAATCTGAACATAACATATATTTCTAGAGGGAAAAGAAAGTGAGAAGGTAACAAGAGAATATTTTGTGACATTGGGAAAGGGCACATGCGATATTTATTCGCAAGTAGTTTGTATATGAAACTAAATCAAGGGTGCTAGATCTAGACACTTGAGTCTTGTTTATAAGGTTCCTTCTCCTTGCCGATTTTCCATCTAAATCTCTCTTCTTGATAAATTCTCCCAAGTAGGTATTTGATTCATCTGATACTATGGATGTTTGATTATGAAAGCCGAGTATCTTCAGTAGGCTCTCCTGCCACTTTCCTTGTGTGAAAAAGAGAAACTTTTGGTAATTTGATAAAATAAGAAGAAAATAAACAAGCTAAACTAAAAGATGTATTGCAAAGAACTTTAAAATTCAGGAATAAATAAACACTTTACTGAAATAATAGATTTTTCAGTCTCCAGAAGACTCTTATACTCTGGTTTTTGATTGAGATTATTGTAAATTTGGAAGTAGGAACAAAGAAACAACATGACCAATATGTCTTGCTATCTGCTGTTGTGTATTGAATAATAAGGATGTAGCAAGCATAACCTGTTCTCAAATACACCTCAGCCATGGTCTCATATTTACTGGATCAATTTGGCAGCATTACAAAAATGTCTACTTGAAAAATAGTGGAAATAAAAAATGCTTTTATCTTTGACATGAGTCACACAACATATGTCAGTCAGAAACCATGACGGGGAAAGCGGTAGCTGATAGCTTAGCCGAGCATGCACAAAATCATGCAAACTTGTCTTCGCTGATGTTTTTTATTGCTAGAAGTTTAAAGAGAATTTTGAAACAGGTGCATGTGGATGCACATCGGTGCTTTTAACTATAGTTCTGTTTGCTAACCACTGTTTCGACTTTTCTTTTTCAGGTTGGTGCAGCAGATTATATTGCAGTATCTAGGAATTTTCACACAGTCTTTATATCAAATATTCCTGTTATGAGTATGAGGATTCGTGACAAGGTATATCCTCATTTACTTTGTCTTCAGTCTTCCTTTTAGATACCAAGTAGTAACTTAGCATTTCTTCATTGCAATGATGTTTCTGCCGAAATTGGACTGACATTTGTGTATGCTGGATTATATTTTAAGGATTTCCTATCAAGTTTCAATATTAATCCTATTAATAGTCTTTACATTCTATAAAAAGGGTAATAGAGATTGCAAATAATAATACTAGAATTTCTCTATAAATTCAATGTTCTAAGCAGGCCTTCTAAAGATCAAGGCAAGCGTGAGGGGAAGGGTTCATTGAATTCTCACTCTAAATTAAACGATATGATATAATGTCTCTTTTTTTAATCTTATATCTTGTGTTGGTTGTAACTGTTAGAACTTTCTATTTTATCCCGGGTTTTCTTGATTTTCACATTTTAGGCGCGGAGGTTCATCACCCTTATTGATGAGTTGTACAATCACCATTGCTGCCTTGTCTGCCTAGCTTCTTCTTCAATTGATGATCTATTTCAAGGAACTGAAGAGGGAACACTTTTTGATTTGGAGAGGTAACTTAAACATCAATTTTCAAAGTCAATTCAGGAGCTTGTTTCTGCATGCAATCATTAAAGGAATTTTCACATTACGGAAGATGTTGACCAGTCAACAAAATGTTCTTGGTAGAACAGTCAGATGGTATCCATTTAAAAGACATTATTAGGTTTAGGGGGTGCTGTATTGATATGTTGTGGCTACTTTGTGGTGTTGTGCAGTTTTCAGTTTGAAACTGAGGCCGAAAGTAGCAAACTAAGACGAGATGTTCTAGCAGCCGGTAGTATTGGTTCAGGACCTGCCCCTGCTGAGATAGTATCTTTGTTATCTGGTAAAGAAGAGATGTTTGCCTTCAGGCGAGCGGTAAGTACCAAAGTCTTTCAAAGTTTTTTTAAAATATGTTTCATTATATGAATTTCTATGGGCTAGTAACTCAGGGGTTATATTTGACAAGATCTTCTGTGACCAGAACTTTGTGTCCCTTGGGGAGGCTTCTTCAACTGGTCCATAGGTTGTATGGGGACGCATAAGCAGCAAGTTTAACTTAGGATAAAGGAGAAACATAATAGTAAAAAAAATGCCCTGGTATTTTCTTTAGCTTCTTTACTTGCTCTCTCCCCTACATTAGCAAGGTTGCAACTACCACTCACACACACCAACAACCCAAACCCAAAAAACAAAATGGCCTCACAGCTTCATCCCGCCATTTCTTCCTTGTGATGAGTTTGCAGGTAAGCCTGCATATTCCACACAGTTCCCTTGGACGAGTTATAGGAAACCGGTCTTGGTCACAGAAGATTTCGTGTCTGACCGGTCATACATTTCATTTTACTTTTCTGTTCAACATTCAAAGTGCGATTTATGTAAGTTTTTTGTTCAGGTCTCGCGATTGATAGAAATGCAGACTCCTCTCCATTTGGAAAGGGTTCGACTTTTTCATCCGCTATTTCAGAAGCACAGCCAACAGAAACCTGTACAATATACTGCCACCCAACTGCAACTATCGCAGTAAACAGAACTGTTTCATCAACTTCTTTCCTGCTCAAATATGTAACTTATAGAATTTGTTGCCTATGATTTATTGCTTTCATGTAGAGCTGCTACTTGGAACTGAATAATTTGAAGCTTCAGTGAAAGTAAAAGGTGAAATAATATTTTCTTGCTTCTGATTCTGGATGTGGTTCCCATGCTTAACTCGGAGTTGTCTTAGTTACCTAGATGGCCTCCACCAGAGATTTGTGAAGAAATCGGTGCTGGTGAACTGTAAACAGTATTTGCTATTGAGCATCCTTGAAAATTTGGCATGTTTTGTTTGAAACACCATGGAAATATTTCTCATTTGGTACGGTATTTGTTTTACCAACTCTCATTTTATTTTCATATATCGAGAAGAGAATAATATTTAGTTTACTTAGTTTACAGAATAAACTAGCTAGCCTCCTTGAGTTTAGTTAGGCAACTGTGTGGTTTAAGATTATTTTGGCACATTGAAGATGTCCAGTTCGCAATCTGAGAATTTGTTTCTCCGAGTATTTATTTAGGACACCTGATATCAAATATAACACATGGATGAAGGATTGGAAACCAAATTCATCTGTTTTAAATCTAATTGTAGCTCATTGCAATTCCAATTCTCTTTCGTTAACTTCGGAGGAAGGACTACTAAGAAAGAGGGAAAAGCTTGTAAACTCAAAAGCACCACAATGGGAAAAGGGGCTTCCTTGAAGGGAATCCACAATCTATCATTGTTGACAAAACAATAGGAGTAATCTTAGAGCTAAAAACCCCTCTACGTTCTTTTCTATTTGGAACATTGGAACGCACAACAAACTAAATGAGTCAAAAGAAGATATTAGCCCAAAATAATTCTTCAAGTTTAAGCATTAATGGAGAAAGACAAGGGAGTCTATTCAAGACGAGAATGAATAGAATTATACAAGAGTAAACATAAGAGAAGCAATACAAAGTAGTGCATAACATACAAACATACCACTGTCACTAGTGCTCATGTCTCGTCCAAATTGTCACCCCTTCTCTCGCCAACATCTCAGATCCTCTCTAAATTTCATTTCAAGTCTTCAAATTTTCAACAATATTTAGTTTCCTCCAAAATGTCAGATTTGAGCCAAATCATTAGCTAAAGAGGAAATTAATCAGTGAACATGTTTCAGAACAGTCAACAAATTGGAGAAGTCGGGCACTGCATGGTAGTAACAAAGACGAGTATTCAAAGACTCGAATTCCACAAAATAAATCAGAATCAGCTCTACTGAAAAAATACAAATTACGGTGTTAGTTACTACTACAATGGCCACACGGCCTTCCTTCAATCAGCAGCTTCCCCCGAATATATTAACCAGAGTCCGTGCAGAAGAGCAGAAAAAACACCACCACCAAACCAAAGCTGACGCAGAAGCTTACACTTCTACTGTCAGTTCCCCTCCTCAGCTTCTGCTGCTTCTCTCTCTCCTGCAGCAGCAGCCATTAGTTCATCAAACTTGTCTGACTTCCTGAGCAAAATCTCAATCTGGGCACGTCAAATGGGCTCAAATTAGTACAAGAGAAGACAACTGCATTGATATTAACATGCAAACACTTCTCATACGATATATCAACATATCACTAACCTTAGCTTTCTGGATGGGTCGCCCTCTCGATTCATCCTTCATGTCAACAGTGGATGTTGTGATTTCTGAAGAAAGGGTTATCTTAGTAAAGAACAGGTTCTTGATTACGAACAACCAGAGAAGCACTTCATTAACTTGAAAGAAAAGAAAATAGTATCTCACTCTTTTCAACAGCAAGCCCATTGTTCTTCAGAATCTCAGCAATGGTTACAACTGTTGAAATGGCTGAAAATAGCATATCAGGGATGAGAAAAATCTATTGTAAGGCATATATAACTACTTCCATTCTTGAAGAACTGTATCACAAGTCAATCTTTAACAGGATATTCAAAATTTTCGGTGCAATCTCTCCAGAAACAAAGAAGATGGCAATGCATTCAACCTGATACACCTCACCACTAAATTCCTTAACATATAAATTCTGCAGTGTGGATTCCAATTGTAATGTTTATGTACACTAGTATTCATGAAGAACAAATATCAATGCTCATGGGTGACAAACATCTTTGCCTAAAAGCCCAAGTAAAAATGAATCCAAAGGTCACCGCTGCAAATTACTGAATTGAACGCCCTCTCCCCCATGATGCATTTGAGAGTATAATACTACTATAACCTACTAAACCAATAGCTGAATGTGGAGAATGTGGATATTGTTATAAATGCCATCAACAATTGTTCTCTCCTTAAAACTCACTTCTGATAAAGTCATTAGCAACTGGGAACCAATATAAAGATCTCAGACCTCCCATCTCAAAAACAACAATTTTTGCAGAATAAAAAGAATATGATCACAAACAAAATACATTATAAAGACGTGACAAAAAAGAATTGCCACATACAAGTGACAGACAGTATCACAACAAGATTTTGGGAAGGGCAAGCTCATGCGCATTCAAGAGGTCAACAAGTCTTGAGCAACTTTTTGCGTATCCATATAACTTCCAAACTAGAACTGCACAAGCAGCTACATTAACTGTGTATATATAGTGGGTAGAAGTTTATTCTCTCTCCTGTACTGGTAAAAGACTGATCATGAGAGCAAAAGCCCCAGCAAATGAGAACATGCGATTGTGCAATTGGTTCCACAGAAAATTGGTCATGGTATACAAAGTTCGAATCTGCACATCAAACCACCGTAGGAAACGATTCCCAATTAAACTTTAAAGATGTCTACCCTACATTTAGACATCTTCCAACCAAATCAAGCGAGAAGCACAGTGAACGTTGGTGCTTGCAAAAGATTAAGGCTTTTGCTTGTTACATTCCTTAAGTGGTTTTCTAAGGACAAAAGTAATTCTCCTGGAGCCTGGACAATCCAAGGAGGAGCTTATAAAGTAGATGGATCGAAGAATTATTTTTTACACATGGACCTTATATATATTAGGGCTTTCACTTATCACATTCCTAAGTGGTCTATCATGCACAAGGCACATAAGAAACAAACGTTCAGATTCCCTCAGAATGGATACAAGTATAGGAGTGGAGACATCCATGCATGTACAGATATTTGTTCCATCCTAGTCTTCCTCTTCCTCTTAGACTGCTAAAGAATTTAAAGACTAACAAAAGAATCAGGTATAATTGCAACTGCTTTCAGTCAAGAAAACAATTGAAACAATATATTGTGCAACAAAAAGAGTATATGTATTCTATCGAAACACTGTCCTTTCAGAACATAAGAAAGAAACCTTCAGAGTCCCTCAAAATGGATACAAGTATAGGAGTCGAGACATCCATGCATGTACAGATTACTTATTCCATCCTAGTCTTCCTCTTCCTTTTAGATTGCTAAGAAATTTATAGACTAACAAAAGAATCAAGTATAACTGCAACTGCTTTCATCAAGAAAGCAATTGAAACAATATATAGTGCAACAAAAAGAGTATTTCTATAGAAAGACTGTCCTTTCAGAACAGAGTCTTTTACCCTCCTAATCTTTAATGGAGTTCCAATTCAAAAGAAGATGCAACTTGTGATTAGATAATTACAGATATGGAAGAGAGGAGACAAGTCAGCACATGCTAATTCATGAAATCAAACAAGGAAATCTGAAAATCCAATCTAATACTCTTCCTACGATTTTATGATGCCCTCACATGTTTCTGCGGTGTTTAGATCATGCATTAAAATAGTAAATTACTTAAGTCAAAGGATCAGGTTTTACGTATGTTTGAACAGCACATCGATTCAACTTGTCACATAACCTTTAGAAGTTTTTTAAAGTCAAAATGGCTTGAAATTTCAACTCTTCATTTGCTTCAAATCTGACACAGCTCCAAGGTGTCTGATAACTGCTGTGCAAGTGGGAGTCCGATACATTTAGATACAGGCCTTTGAAGCATCCTTGCTTCACAGGTTCTAATCAAGGCCTGGAAAGCATATAAAATATTGAGTTGTTAGAGGGTTGGGTAGTCTTTCCGGGGGCAACTCTCAACCAAATACTAAGCTAGTGGGTTCGGAACTGCTTAAATAAAAGTTGCTTACAGATGCTAGAGAATTTCTAAAATGGAACCATTTAAACATAACTGTTAATGATCAACAAGATATTTAACTCTGTTCCCATGAAGGCTTATACAATCTATGATATGTACACACGAACACGGGTATCGTACTTCGGACACAGGCTTTAGACATGACAATTCCAAACATGAAGACACGACCATATATGTATATTTTCTTTTGAATATATGTATATTTGACCCGCGTGTGTGTTTGGGTGTGTGTGTGTGTGTGTGGGGGGGGGGGGGGGGGGTGGGGGGGGGGGGTTTCAGTTTACGTGAAAGAACAAAATCTTAATGAACTAATATAAACCAATTAGCTTTTGGTCAAAAGGAGGCATAGCATACTTCATCTTATACATATGGTCGAGGTGAATAATGGTTCTAGTATCTTGTTTGGATGTGTTTTGAATGGGAAGTGTCCTACATATAATAATTTATAAATTGAAGTGTGATCTAATGGGTATGTCTAATGTATAATACATCTTTAAATCCAGTCACGACAGTACAAGAAAGACCATGCATAGCCTAAGCTCTTTCACTTGGGTGTGTTTTGAATGGGAAGTGTCCTACATATAATAGCTTATTATTTGAAGGTTGAACTAATGGACATGTCTAATGTATAACAGATCTTTAATCCATTCACTAGGTTAGAAGCTAAGCTCTTTCACTAATAAATCTAGCAATTAGATTGCCTCTTAGAAGTCCTGCAACTACATCTAATATATTTTTACTGAAGTATTCATGTAAAATATGCATATTAAGAAATTCATGTATTTCTACATTTTTCTAATACAGTTGAACTCTTTAAATATTTTAATATTGAAATTTATTTATAGTGATAACTATAGTGATGATTAAATATTTGCTCAAATAGCAACTTGTTGCATTATAACATATTGTACATACACACAAGTCCTTCAGTGAGGACACATGCTAGCATCTATAAACATCACATAGCTTGCATCTATAAACATCACATAGCTTTATATTCTGACCCCTTACAGAATCAACTCACTGAAATACTTTATGTAGATAGAACCACTACTAAACCTTTTTGACAACATTTTTGCTCCGGGTCTTGAAAACTAAAGTGAGCATCACTTGCAAATCTTATTATTTTAGCAGATGAAGTAGCATTATGTTGTAAATATAACACAATGAATGCCATATAACTTGGATGTTAAAGAAAACTAAAAGATAAAAAGTATTATACATTACATCAATTGCCCGCAACAACAAAAAATGATATTTTTGCTTTGTTTCTCAGAGAAAAGGTGGGAATAACAAGTAGCAAAAAAACATTGATATGACAGATATATCCTGTGTTATGGTCTAGAGGCTTCCTAAAGAGGTAAAGAAAATAATCACAAAATAATTCAATAAGATTTACCATTAGTAATGACTAACGAGAGATTCATATATCAAAATGATTCACAAACTCATTCATCGATAAGCATAATGGAATAACTCCAGAAAATTTCAATATCTAATATATATCTCGAGTTAGTTTGAAAGTTTGATACTCCTTCAACATATGTCCATTAGAAAAGAAGATACTTTCCACCAAACAATCTAGAACTATAACATATGCACATAGAAATGATTAAAGAAAAAAAATAAATAAATCATTTTAATCATATGGTCGTAGCAGCAAAAGTGAACAAAGACCAATACCAACAACAAAGAATAGGATTGAATGAGCAAAAACCATGATAACTTAGAAATTAAAATTTATGCTCAGAGACCTATAGGAAAAGATATGGAAGGTGGATCAACACAGAAGAAGAGATATCCATATGCTGACTGCGGTCAACTACTACTTTGTCCTAAATCATAGAGAAAAGGGGGGGATGTTACTGAAAAAAAACAGGGATATGACATCCTGGGCTCATGATTTATCAAAAAACAACTATACAATTGTTTCTTTCATTGCATAAGCTCCATAAATGCACCAGTGAAGTAAAATAACAATCCAGGCAAAGGTTTTAAAATTACAAGAAAATAGGTCCATTAACGAATTGACTAGTTTCAAGTTTTCAACAAAAAAAGGGGTCGTTTTGTCCATGCAATGAAAGGTGCATTAACAAAGTGATTAATTTTAATTTTCAACAAAAAAAAAGGTCCACACAACAAAAATCACAGGTAATTATTTTTGAGAAAAAATGAAAGGAATTTACTAGCTTGAATTTCAAGTTTTTGAGAAAAAAATGAAAGTGATTAATTTCATGTTTCAACAAAAAAAAGGTCCACACAACAAAAATCACAGGAAATTATTGCTACATTTTTTACTCGCTTGAATCTCTAATAAAGCAAATGTTTCAGGGCAGCAATTTGAAAGGACTTTGAGCAAGAACCCCCATATATGTACTTCTTAAAAGGAATAACAAAACATTAATTCTATAGACTGTGTGTACATAAAGAGCACATTTTACTGGCTCTTGGCATGACTGAGTATGGTTTTCCATCAAAATAACACGTGTGGTTTTAGCTTGATCCCGACATAGTTCATAAATATAGCATTTTGATGATGTTGAACATTTTGTTAGTTCGGTTAGCAATTTCATAATTCACAATTATCTCCTCTGATCACATGAGTAGCTCCTATTTTGAGTCCATATCTTCTGTAACCAAAAAATCAGGAAGATTCAATTTTTTTTCTTAATCATGAACTTCCAAAAGAACCTAACCGTTGCTATAGAAACATCTAATAGCACCCTTAATGCACACTTATCTGAAGAATGTAATGTTCATAAACATCTGAACTTAGACGTGAAATGTGTAAGCTGTGCTGATCACTAGAAGAAGAAAAAAAGTGAACTTTTTCAAGCGGCATCACAAGGTTGTGCTAGAATCACTAATAAACTAGATAATTCACCTAAAAATATAATTCACCTAAAAGTGAAGTTTTGGAAACAATACCCTTAACAATGCATAGCAAGGTTACAACTAATTTAAAGAAAAGCACTGAAAAAGAAAACATTGAGGTGGGAGAGAAATGAGAGATAGATACCCATTCCAAGCGCGGAAAGCTCGACCTCGTTGTGCTGCTGCATGTACCTCTGCAAACAAAATTCTAGAAACACTCAACAACAGAAACCAAAGGAAGAAAGGCCCAAAGATTACGGGTTTTCGAAAGACCTTGGCGAGATTAACGTAGAAAAAGAGGGGCTTTTTGGTGTTGGAGACCTGGATCCTGTTCTTCTTGTGAGAATCGCTGATGTTGAGGTTCCCAACTGCGTCCGTGATCTCCTCCATTGCGAGAGCTCTAGAGAAGAGACGAAGAAGACGGAATAAAACAAAAACCCTAACCCTCAAAGCTCAGAAGAGAGACAAAATAAATAAATAAAATT
>JAXCLS010000891.1:0-16336 GCA_035584285.1 Agave angustifolia | reverse complement strand
CCGGACCCAATAGCAGGCGTGGGTAAAGTGTAGCAGAGCTGAGACGTGAAAGACAGTGGGATAAATTTAAAGCCCCTCTAAAACCTCAAATAAAAAAACACGAGAGAGAGCGGAGAGAGTGAGTCAGTGAGAGAGATCAGACATGAAGCGAGTCCTGAAAGAACTGACCATCTGCGAGAACGAGCCTATCGCCAGCGTCGAGATCGCCGCCCACGCCGCCGCCCCGCACGACGTCACCCGCCTCGCCGCCGCCGTAACGGGTTCCGCAGGCAACCCCGGCGAGGGCGGAACCTCCAAGCTTGACATCCGCATCTCGGTGAGCCCTAGAAACCGAATTATAGGAGCTAGGGTTTGCTTGAGTTTTGCTAGATTTTTTGTAATCACTATTCCTCTGTCGCTTGTTATATTGATTAGAATGATGAAATTAAGGGTGTTTGTCAACCCTTTTGTGGGGGGTTGGGGGTGGTTTGGATTGATATTTTTGGATTTCGAATTGAGTTTTATTTTAGGACTTTTTTTTTCATCTGCTAGTGGTAGCTCTAAAATCCGTTTGGGATGAAGTAAATGGTGGAATATTCCATGTTATGCCTAAAAAAAGTGATAAAAACTAAGCATTTTAGTAATATATTTTGTAATTATCTTGGTTGTTATTTTCAGTTTATTGTAAACTAGTTTTTGTTTTATTGGAATGCATTGACCCCGGTATGTTTATCTGTTGGTGCTAGATATAATTATCCATCAAAGAGAATGAGAAGAGAAGAGTACATTTAGAGATGAAGTAAATGGGTGGAATTTCCCACCTTTTTGCGTAGGCGTTTTAGTTTTTATATTGGTTAAAATTCTTGTATTTACTGATTTAAAAGGTAATTTTTTTTTACTAATTTTAAATTGAGTATGTGAAGATCCTGATCCTGTGGATGTTAGAGGTGGGATGGCTGAAAATTTCATGATATGCCCATGAGTTTTGCTGCTTCTAAAGCAGCATATTTTTGATTCACAATGGAAAATGCTATAGAAATTGCCTGAAGCAGACATTTGACCCTGTTCAGTGGAGTGGATTCATACTTTAATGAGCTCGTATAAAAATGGAATCAGCTATGGAGCATGATCCTAAATTGAGGAATACTATAGAAGAGAACTAACCTAAGTTTTCAAGATGATCTGTCAAACAAATTAATGATTCAATCCTTTACTGTGCCAGATTAATTGTGTAAATCTATCATGAGTTGGTGCCAAATTCCTGTCTCGGGTTACTCATAGGAATTTACGAATGCAGTTCAGAATCACCATAACGCAACTCAGTCACAGACAAATGAGAAGAGGTGATGACTGGGGACTAACATAGACACTGGAGTAATCACTAAATCAATAATTATGTTATAAAATGATGTTGCTTGATGAGACCAAGATTGTTTATATAGGTAATATTCACATATAAATGTTGACCCCTACCGAAGATCTCTTAACTTCATGCTTATTAACAACGTTATGCCAGTCAACTGGTATGCAGCCTTGCTTATGTTTGGATAACCCCTGCTCAAGTGCAACCTCCCCAAGTTGCGATCGAAACCTTAGATTTATTTAATGTGACAAAAGGAGACGAGTCTTTAAGAGAATCCTATGTTTTTATTTTGTGATAAGACATCTTACTTATTATTCTTTGGATTGCAATGGGTATAAAAGTAGACCTTATTTATTTAAGGGGCTTAATTGTCTTTCCTAAACAATTAACTAATTAACTAACTAATCATTTGGCTTCTCACTGCATTTTTTAAGTCAGGTTTGGCCTATAAGTGCCTGAGGCAGTGAAGAACAGAATCTCTTATTGGATATTGGAATCAAGGTTGGATAACCATACATTTGTTTACATTTTTTTTCCTTGTAAACTTTGATTACAAATGGTACTAAAATATTTCAAAAAATTCCATGTTTAGTCATCCAAAACCCTTAATAAGGCTCATACAATGGACATGGTGAGCACTTGAAAACTCATTAGAGGTATGGCTACAGGAATAATATAATTAAATTCTATATATGGTAATATAATGAAAAAAACTTTATGAATCTCTAATTGGGTTCTGAACTTTTTTTCTTTTCTTTTTTCTGGAGAATATTTTTTGGCAGTTCACATACATGCATTTATCCATTTCTTGCCATATATTTTCTTATAATAGATAAACAAACCAATGATTTTATTGGTGTTCAAAAAAGTCTAGTAACCATTTTCTCTCTTTTTCCTTTTTTTTTTTCTTTAGAGCAAAACTATGAGGCAGAAGTGCCCCTAGCCTGTTTAGCTACAGCCACTTTATGTAACATGTTTTCTCCTATAATATTTACTGGAAAATAATCTCTCGACTAAACCAATAAACCAAGTTAATGACACCTTAAAAGTAATATTTACTAGAAAATGTCCTCGTCTCGATTTTCTTTTTTTTATTTCCCCCTTTATTCACTAGCAAAAAGAAACAGTTGCAATCCATCAATATATTTCTAAAGTGACCTATAATATCAAAATAACATATTGGATATTAACATAGGATCTAAACTGACCTATAACATCAATATGAAATATTAGATATTAATAAAAGGTGTTGAAAATTAATGTATGTTTTTAGTAGAAATTTTTATACACTAAACACATGGGAATTGAACTATCACTTAGTATGTCAATTTGAATTTATAAATCAACATATCTATAGGGGTTATAAAATTGTCGGTTAACTTTATAAGCATGTATATCACATAAAGCATTATATTTGAGAAGTATTATATTTGGAACACCATGTTTGTCACTTTATTCTTTAAGCTGCTAATTTAAAAAGGTAGATTGAATTGAACTTTATCAATAATAGTTACACATTAAACATTACCTGGGAGACATGCAAATTAGATTTCTAGCAGGTGCCCCTATAGGCCTTCATCCGTCTATGAGCAGCCAATTCCCCAAGATTCAAATTTTTACGAGTTTTAGGAATTTCAGTTGCTTTAGTGGTTCAGTTGGGAATTCTCATTTGAGTCCATATTTTAGTAGGAATGTTTCTTAGATGTAAAGTATCTTTTTCTTTTTGTATCAGGTTTAGTATCAGAGCACACATCATAGGATTTTCTTGTGCATTGTAACAAGAATGAGCCATGCTCTATTCCTGCGATATGGCATTCGATGATGAATTCTATTCTTTCTATATCTACATCTTGAATTAATGATCAGTACTTCTGTTCTTTTGAGATTGCGAGATTGTTTCTAAAACTTCACGCAATAATACCTTGCTTGGGTTTTGGCCTCATGAATAGATACCGCCTTTCATGCAATATTTATTCTTTTTATAATTAATGTGGGCAGTTCTCTGCCAATAATAGGGTGGAGAAAAGAAAAAGAATAGGAAAGGAAAAATCTTAGCTATGATGCATTGATGACTAACTTGTTCAAGAAATCTCAAATTAAGCTATTCTGATCAAGAGTTGTACATAGTCAGTTTGGAGCCGCATTACGGTTACTAGGCATCCTACAACATAAAATTGAGTACATGGAACTGGTTAGAGAGAAACTGAACTAGGTGCTCAGCATCTCAAACCCAAATCCCTCCTGAAGAAGAGCACCCATCACCCATAACTTCATGGAAGAAGCAGTCATCTCCCGAGATTTCTTAACCTGTATATATTTCGTGAAACATTACCAATCAACTTCCATATTGTGTGTGTGTGTGTGTGTGTAAAACGTTAAGGTTAAGGTTAACATAAGAAGAAGAATAGTGAAAGAGTGAGGAATTTTACATTCAAGGACAGCGAAAACACAAATCGATCCAAGTTGAAGGAAAGGTCAGAATTCTCAATATGGAAGCATTCCAAGGACTCGATTGCGCTATAAAGAGCTGCTGTTACTCCGTCTCGCTTGTTGCACTCCACCCTCACATAGAACCTACCTTTCCCAATTTCAGAAGCCATCACACTTAGTATCTTCCACACACATTGGTTGTTATTGCACTCTTCACCCTGTTTAGCCTCCAAATTCTCAGTAGGAACTGTAAACACTTGGTCTTCTTTGGTTGACGATGATTCAAGAACTGATATTTCATCTTCCAACCTCTTAGCTTGATCTTGGAGACTCTGAACATAAATTACCGCGTCTCCGATGATAGAGGCTTTATCCATCTGCAAGTTTGAGCAAATGCAATCTCTTTAAGTTACAAACCTTCAGCTAAAACTATTGCAATATGTAAGGATGGAGAAGAATGAAACCTTGGTTATGTTAGGGACTAATGATCGCAGCTCGTAGAGCTTCTCCTTCATCCTACTCCTCCTCCTCCTCTCAGACACCAGAGTCTTTGAGCGGTCTCTCTTTGGTTTTGTTGTTGTCCCTGAGGAATTGGGTTCACCAGAATTTTGCCCGCGATTCTCCTCTTCACATGCCTGAGCATTGCCATCCAAACTCAAATCAAGCCCACGAGAGTTCGCATCTGCATCTAATGGCAAGCTAATGCCTGAATCGAGCACATTGTCGAGAAAACTGGCATCTGAGAACATAAAACCATCAAACCCCTGACTAAAGCTCCCAATAATTGGATCAAAGTATTTAGTGGGGTCAAAATGATCATTAAAGATGGAGCCAATAACGGGTGTTTGTGAGGAGAAGAGAAATTGTTGGCTGTCCATTTCTTGGGCTAACTTATGATACTTTGCATGTTAACAGCTTTATATAGGAGCATGAGAATATACCTTTAACTCAACTTTTAGTGTGAAAGGAATCACTAGAGATTTAGGCATTCATTCTTGTCATAGTGTGAATGGAATCAAAAATAGTATCGTCCATACCCCATATAGTATATGTTAGGAGACTGGTGATGTGGGTGTAGGTGTACTGCTGAACAAATTAAAAATAATTAGGGGGAACATTAAAATAAAAAAAATCAACAAGATATTAACTATTTTCTGCTCTTTCCCTTCTATTTGTCACATACTAGCTCATTTTTAGCACGCGAAGACACGTGCTGACCACAATTCTGTGATCGGTGGCAAGGCTTGGGTTGAGTCCTTAGTATGTTTAGTGAAGTCGTTTTCACTGCAATCTATATGGTCAAGCTTGTATAAAAATGGAATCAGAAATGGAGCATGCTCAAAATTGGGAAATCTATAGAAAATAATTAACCTAAGTTTTTATGATATCCTGTCAGATTAATTATTGCATTGATCCTTTATTATCCACTGTCAGATTAATTGTATCAATCTGTTATGAGTTGATGCCAAATTATTGTCTAGGGTTAGTGTGTGGTTCAGAATGCTGTATCTTAGCTTAACACAGAGATGAGAAGATGAGTTCGGCTAACTGGGACAAACAAAGACATTGAAGTAATCACTAATTTATGTTTGAAATGGTGGTGATTGGTGATGCCTGGTTATTGCTTACAGGTAATATTCATGTAAAGTTAATGACCTCCACATATGATCTATTAATTTAATGCTTAACAATGTTTGTCTGTCAATTGATGTATGGCCTTGCTTATGTGTAGATAAACCCCTCATCAAGTGCAACCTCCCTGAGTTGCTATCAAATAGTCGTATTTATTTAAAGTGCAAATGAGTGATTGAATCTTTAAGTGAATCCTAAGCTTTTGTTTGGTGATAAGCCATCTTACTTATTCTTTGTGTGGACTGCAGGGTATTAAACTAGACCATAGTTATATAAGTGGCTTTACTGTCTTTGTTTGATAATTAACTAATCACTGCATTTTATTTTTATAGTTATGATTGGCCAATAATTAAGTGCCAGGGACTCTGGCAAATAAAAGCTCTTGTTGGATCTTTGGAATAAAAGTTGGACAACAGTTCATTTGTTACATACTGTAATATTTCATCTCAAGTATCTCACATATTTTCTGTATATATACTAATGGTAGTCACAAATATAGACCCTCTTGTGGATCCTCCCTTTCACCTTAATATGGATTTTTATTTTTATTTTTGTTAAACTTTCTCTTTCTTACTCTTTGTAAATAGTTACATCACCCACCATAACAAAGTTGTGAGAACAAAGTTGTAAGAGCTAGCTAGAAATAGCCAACAACTTGATGCAACTTGATGTCCCATTTCTCTCACAACTTGAGTCACAAGAGTCCCTAGACTTCTGGGTGATTATGGTAAAATGATACTAGAAGTCAAGAATTGTACAATATGTCTACCAGTTTAGTATACAGGAGTACCATGGTTTAAAATGTTGGAATTGGTATTGATATCGGCAAATGGTTTTTAGCATCAATATCATCAATATCGGTCGACAATAATATAGGGTTAATATTGTCTTGGATGCCTCAAACCCAATATGATATTGCCAATATATATTTGAAGCAACCAATATTTGAAATCACTAGGAGAAGCATCCACTAATGTCGAATTATGACATCTGCAACTGGGGATCAACCTATCTATAAAGGATCAGATCACACTTGTCTTAAATCGACTCTTATCAACAAATTCAGCAAGATTCAAATTTTCATGAGTTTTTAGGAATTTTAATTGATTTGCCGCTTTAGTTAGGATTCTCAATTGAGTATATCTTTAGCAGGGATGTTTCTTGGATGTAAAATGATCTTTAGCAGGGATGTTTCTTGGATGGAAACAAGAGTGGACCATTCGTCCAATATGGAATTCAATGATGAATCCAATTTTTCTTGTTATTCAATGTTGAATCCTGTTCTTGATGTACATCTCTGCATCTTGAACATTTACTGCTGATCTTTGAATAGATAATACTTTGGTTTGTTTCTGGCCTCATGCCTAGATAACTAATCTTTGCATGTAATCTTTATGTAGTCATAGGAAATTATCAATCAATAATAGAAAGGAAGGGGGAAAACGAAAAAGAAAGAAAATCTAAGATTTGGTGCATTGATGACTAACTTATTTAAAAAATTTAAATTGAGGTATTCTTATCAAGAGGTTTTCATAGTCAGATTGAAGCTGCATTGCAACATTTAGCAGACATCTAAGAACATAATGTGCAGACATGAACTGAACACAACTAGAAACTCGATATCTCGAACCCGAATCCCTCCTTGAGAAGAGCTCCCATCACCCATAACTTCATGGAAGAAGCAGTCATCACCTCCCCAGATCCCCTTGTAACCTATATATGTTAGGAAACAAGCCAATTAATTGTCATAACATAAAATTCTTTAACTAAGTTAAGAAGACCTATCTGAAGAAATGAGGAATTTACATTGAAGGTTAGTGAAAGAACGAATCGATCCAAGTTAAAGGAAAGGTCAGAATTCTCAACATGGAAACATTCAAGTGACTCTATTGCACTATAAAGAGCTGATGCTAGTCCATCTCCCTTGTTGCACTCCACCTTCACATAGAACTTGCCTTCCCCAACTTCTTGAGCCATCACACTGAGTATTTTCCCTCCACATTGGTTGTTCTTGAACCCTTCAATTTGTCTAGCCTCTAAGTTCTCAATGGGAACTCTGGGAACTTGGTCTTCTTTCAACAAAGATGATTCAAGAACTGATACTTCATCTCCCAACTTCTTAGCTTGATCTTGGAGACTCTGCACATAAACTACCGCGTCGCTGATAATAGAGGCTTTATCCATCTGCATTTGTGAGTTAACACAATCTCTTTAACAAATCTTCACCTAAAACTATTGCACAAGTATTTGAAAGGATGAAGAATGAAACCTTGGTTATGTTAGGAACTAATGATCGCAGCTCGAAGAGCTTCTCCTTCATCCTACTCCTCCTCCTCCTCTCGGACACTATAGTCTTAGAGCGGTCCCTCTTTGGCTTTGTCATTGTCCTTGAGGAATTGCCTTCACCACAATTTTGCTCGTGATCCTTCTCCTCTTCACATGATGGAGCATCACCATCCAAGATCATATTGAGTCCAGGAGAGTTCGCAACTGCATCTAACGGCAGGCCAACACCTGAATCAAACACATTGTTGTCAAAACTAGCATCGGAGAACATAAAATCATCAAATTCTTGACTAAAGCTCCCAATAATTGGATCAAAGCCCTCATTGGGATCAAAATGATCATTAGACATGGAGCCCATATATGGTGTTTCTGATGAGAAGATTTGTTTGCGGTCCATCTCTTAGGTTAACTTAATGGTACTATGCATGTTAACAGCTTTATATAGGAGCATGGGAATATACTCTTTACTTGGTGTGAAAAGGAATCACCAGAGTTGTATGCATACATTCTTTTCATAGTGTGAAAGGAATCAAAACAGTCCCATGCATGCATACCCTATATGGTATATGGGTAGAGATTTGCTGATGTGTCTGTAGGTGTACTGTTAAAAAAAAATTAAGGAATAATTTGAAGCAACAATAAGATTAAAGAAGAGTAACAAAGCATTAACTATACGGTGCCCTTTCCCGTGTATTTGGTCATAATCTAGCTCATTTCTAGCACGTGAGAACACGTGCAGGACACAATCGCATGATCAATAGCTAGGTTGGGTTTGATTCTTGTTAAGTTTGGTCAAGTCCTGTTCATATGACCCCAAAGATCATGCTCATATATAAATGGAATCAGCTGCGGATCATGAGAAAACATCGTGAAATGCTCTAAGCTGTTATGAGTCTGTCAGATTAATTAATGGATTGTTTCTTCATTGATTGCTGAATGCTGATTATTTGTTATCAATCTGTTTGCCAAATTCCTGTCTAGGATTACTAATAGGAATTAGTCGGCGGCAGTTCAAAATTGCCATAGCATAGCATAACACAGAGAGAATGAGAAGGGGAGATTAGATAACTAGGGACCAAAAGAGAGAGATTGAAGTAATCACTAATTTATGTTTGAAGTGTTGATGGTTGATGAGACCAAGTTATTTTTTATATAGCTATTATCCACATATAGATGTTGACTCCAACGTATGATCTCTTAATTTCATCCTTAACAATGTTATGTCAGTCCAACAGATATATGTCCTTGCTTATGTGTGGAGAACCCCTCTCAAGTGCAGCCTCCCCAAGTTGCAACAAATTTGTTAGATTTCTTCTTCTTCTTCTTTTTAAGTAAAAAGGGCCAAAGCCAAGGCTTTATTAAAAGAGTAAATTTAAAGACTACAGGGGAGAGGGGAATGGAAGCAGATGAGATTTAGGAGGTTAGGTAGTATAATACATCAAGTTCTCTGTCGTGGGTTGGGGATTCAATATTTAGGGAGAGGTAGATGTGTAGTCCAAAGATCTGCTAAGAGTAGAATTCAATATATGAGATCCACAATAATTGTTGTGGCTGATTTGGAGTTCAAAATCCCAAACCAAAAGCGCCACCCCCCCACCCGGAAAAAAAATGCCCGCATGCTTACATTATAGCCCCGGTAACAGGGGTAAAGAAATCTCATCATAGCGAGGGAAAACTTGCTGCACGTTCATGAATCACGATAAGTCAGCCTCTAACAAATTGCTAGTATATGCCTTCATATATCGTGAATAAGCCTTCATGAACCACTAGTCAAGTCTTGTGGTTGATATACACTATAAAGTCGAGGCTTTGAATAATACGCCTATTTAATGCACCTTGCAAACTTTAGTTTGAAAATCCCATTACCCACTTCTGATGGGGAGATTCGAACCACAACATTCCGCAAGACCTTGCCCTCACGTAGGTCATGGGAATCATGGAGCCTGATAAAAAAAATTATATCAACAAACCAGGCGTGAGAAGGTGGTGGTAAGGGGTGGCTGCTGGTGGAAATGGCGACGGTGGGTGTTGTGTTACGAATGTGAGGCAACAAGAAGGGACGTGGTTGTTGATGGTTTTATGATTATGCAGAACAACGACGGTAGGGAAGGTTGTTCGGGTAAGGAGATGGACAATGGATTTGGGAAGTATTGTGTAGAGCGTGAACGGCTAAGAATATGATCTTGGCTACTGGTGGTTGTAAGGTTAAGCTTGTTGAAAGGATAGAGAGCAGCGGTGGGGATGAAGAGGGTTGTGAGGGAAGGGTTTGGTAAAAGAAGAATAAAGTTACTCTGTTGTTAATGCCAACAGAAGCAGTGCAACCGAGGCCCCTTTTTAGAAGTGACAAATCTTGTTTTATTTACTTTCTTATAATATGAGTCCAGTGTGAATATTTTCTTTGAGTTAACATAATTCTTGTTCGTGCATTTGAAAGTAAATGACTCATCCTCTCCATGCAGAAGAATTGGGTAGGCAAAAGAAGAACCTGTGCACAGATGCTGAACTCTTTTGTGTCAAGTTGTCAACAACTTTATGTATGGAGATAGGGATATGGGAATATACGCTTAACTTCTCATACATAGTATGGAAGGGATCAACATATTTTTTTGCATAACAATTTTGTTTTTGGAGATGAATGCATAAAATACTTCTTATACCGCGAATGGTATCAAAATGGTTCCATGAATCCCAATATATTGTTGAAGGGAAAAGATTTGGTGATGTGGTGGTGGTTAAAAAAACTTTAAAGAATAATTAGAGGGGAAATTAATATAAAAAAAAATAACAAGGTATTAACTATCGGATATTCTTTCCTTCAATTTGGTCACAGGCTGGTTCGTTTCTAGCACGTGGGGACACGCAGAGGCCACAATTCTGAGAGATTTAGCAAGGCATGGGTTCGGTCCTTGTTAAGTTTAACCAAGTCATGTTCATGCAACCCTTAGAAGGTCAAATGTCAATGCTTGTATAGAAATGGAATCAGCTGTGGAAGATGAGTTAAATTTGAGACAAGCTACAAAATAGAATTAACCTAAGTTTTTATGATAGTTTGTCAAATTAATTAATGAATCAGTCCTTCACTGTCTCGTTGATTGATTGTATTTGTATCAATCTGTTATGAGTTGATGCTAAATTCCTAACTAGGATTACTAATAGGAAATATTCATAGTATGCAGTTCAAAATTGCCATAACATATCATAACACGGAGAGAATGAGAAGAGAAATTAGATGACTTCGGACCACCAGAGACATTGAAAGTACTCACTAAATTATGTTTGAGGTGTTGATGAGACATATTTATTGTTTACATAGCTATTGTCCGCATATATATCGATGTTGACTTCCACCTATGACCTATCAACTTCATGCTTAACAATGTTATGTCAGCCAACAGAATATGTATGGCCTTGCTTATGTGTGGATAACCCCACATCAAGTGCAACCTCCCTGAGTTGCTATCAAATGGTTAGATTTCATTAATAAGATCACTGAGTCTTTAAGTGAGTTGTAAGCTTTTGTTTGGTGACAAGACATCTTACTTGTTCTTGTGAGTACTGCAGGGTGTTAAACTAGGCCTTAGTTATGTCAGTTGCTTAACAGTCTTTCCAAGATAATTAACGAACTAACCACTGCAATTTTCTTTTCCAGTCAGGGTTGGCCCAAGACTACGGCAAATAAAATCTCTTATCGGATCTTTGGAATCAAAGTTGGACAACAGTTCATTTGTTTACAGGTTTCTTTTTGTAAACTTTGATTCCAGATGGTATTAAAAACCTTGAAATTAATTCCATGATTAGTCATCATAAACCCTTAATCAGGCTAATGCAATGAACATGGCTATGATCACTGTGGGAAAGAGGCATGGCTGCAGGATCATACACACACATCTCATGATATCATGAACAAAAATAAGAGATCGCAAGTCCAAGAAATCTCTAACTTGTTTCTTAGTTCTCTGGAGAATGTTCTGGGTAGTTTAGATACATGCATTTTATACATTTATGACCATTTGTTTCCTTATAACAGAACCAATTAAAGAAGCCAATGATTTTATGTTGTTCGACTTGGAAATTGTTTTGCATATACTTTAATTTACATCAGGGGAAGTTTTCTCACCCCACTTCTTTGATTCCTCTTTCAGAAAAGAGAGGGAAAGAAAAATTTACTCTACTCTAGCTCAATTTTCATTCATGTGGTTTCTTCACTCATCCTGACAATCTCTTGCCTAGCACTTGACTTTGTGAATTATGCTGTAAGCTTATAGTCTATGCAATCTATTTCTTTCCCTTTTCCTTTCTTTCTTTCTATTTTTTCCTTTTTTAAAAAAAAATATTTTTTTTAGCAAAATAATGATGTGGCAGTCCTAACCCATTCAGCTATAACCACTTTAATGTATTCTTTGTTTTTTGATTAATTTTCTTCTTAGTTATATTCATTCTATACTTGACCGATAAACTTATATTTGACAAATGTACCTCATCTCAATTTTCCTTTCCTTTTCCTTTTTCCTTTTTCTTTAGTAGCATCCATCAATATTTTTCTGAAGTCATCTATATAATATCAATCTAAGATATCAATAAAAGGAGTAAATATATTTTGTGTGAAAAACTTTATATACTAGAAAACATGATATAACTTTCTCCTAGCATGTCGATTTAAATTTACAAAACCAACATGGTTAGTGTGTATTCACATCGATGTTATAAGTGAAACCTAGTATTTAGAAAAGCTTTATATAACAATTTTTGAGTTATTCTTTACAAGACTGATTAAAAAAGAGAAACTGAATATAAAAGTTGAACTTTATCAATAAAGTTAGGTAAGAAGAAAAATATTCACAATATTTACATAATATTACCTATGATTAATGACATGCAAATTAGATTTCTTGTGGTCAAGTTAATTTAGGACTTAACATATAGATACTGGAGTAGCATATTCATAAATATTCATAGAGATTTGGTCCTTTTCTGAGTGACTCAATTACAATTTGCAAGCCTAAGTAAATCCCCAACATTATCTTTTCTAATTTTTGAAGATTAAAATTGTAAAAGGTTTTTCATTTCCTTTTTGTATTAAGCTTATTACATAATATAATCTTAAGGAAACTTTTTAAAATAAAAACATGCCTTTGACTTTAACTACCCTGTACTAAATTTAAACACAATATTCCCATGTTGAAAACTAAAAGTGCCTTGAACTTGTTTAAGGGTATAATTTTCTGTTCTCAAAAATTATAGAGGGGCACTTTGAAAAATGTTTTTGTTTTAAACACCTAATCCCCCAATAAAAGAGTGGGAGTAACCAGTAGAATTGTCAAAGCCAAGTATCTCATATAGATTCTGTAGATTTTCTACGGTGTGTGTTTTCATTGTTTTTTCCCCCCCCAAAACCCTGTTCTTCTGTGGATTTTCCCGACTGAGGCAAATTTGCAAAGATTCGGATTTTCATAAGTTTTTAGGTGTTAATTGATTTATTGTTTCAGTTAAAATTCTCAACATTGAGTCCATCTTTAGTAGGGATATATTTCTACGTTAAATGATCTTTTCCTCTTTTGCATCAGATTTAGTATCAGAGTTGCCATCTTAGGGTTTTTCTTCTGCATGGAAACAAGAGTAGAGTACACAAGCCATCTTAGGTTTTCTCTAGTGCATGGAAACAAGAGTGGGCTATTCTCTGCAATATGGCATTCAATGATGAGTCCTATTCTTGTTATCAGAGTTGAGCTTTCTCTGATAAGAGGTTATACATTGTCAATTTAGAGCTGCATTAGGACTACTAGAACTTAATCCCAGAAAGTACAACTCAGTTGGACATTGCATGAACTCATGAAGAGAGAAAAGCTGATGAACTAGATGGTGATCATCTCGAGCCCGAGCCGCTCCTTGAGAAGAGCACCCATCACCCATAACTTAATGGAAGATGCAGTCATCAGCTCCCCATCTCCCCTAACCTGTATATGTTTCATGGAAACACACCCATCAATTGCCACAATCTGAGAAGAATATCAACAAAGATATATATGAAGGAAGGAATATTGATGAACTTACATTCAAGGTTAGTGAAAGCATGAATCGATCCGAGTTGATTGAGAGGTTAGAGTTCTCAACATGGAAGCATTCAAGTGACTCTATTGCACTGTAAAGTGATGTTGCTCCTCCATCTCCCTTGCTGCACTCCACTGTCACATAGAACTTGCCTTGTCCAATTTCTTGAGCCATTACACTGAGTATCTTCACCCCACATTTGTTGTTCTTCATCTCTTCTAACTGTTCACCCTTCAAATTCTCTTCAGGAATTCTATGCAGTTGGTCTTCTTTCGACACCGGTGATTCAAGAGCTGATATTTCATCTGTCAACCGCTTCACTTGATCTTGAAGGCTCTGCATGTAGACTATTGCATCGCCGATGATAGAGGCTTTATCCATCTGCACATATAACATCAGTTTGCAACCGCAGGTATAATGTGATCTCTTCTTCCACACAAGTATGTAACTAAGAATGAAGAAGAATTAATGAAACCTTTGTTATGTTAGGGACTAATGTTCGCAGCTCGTAGAGCTTCTCCTTCATCCTACTCCTCCGCCTCCTCTCGGACACCAGCGTCTTCGACCGGTCTCTCTTCGGCTTGATGCCAGTCCCCGAGAAGTTGCCATCACCAGAGTTTCGCTCGCGATCCTCCTCTAAGCTCAAGTTATGGCCAGGGGAGCCTACGAGTGCATCTAAGGGCAAGCCAATGCCCGAATCAAACACATAACTGTCGAGAAAACCAGCATCGGAGAACATGAAATCATCGAACCCTTGATCGAAGCTCGCAATGATTGGATCAAGTTCACCATTGGGGTCCAAGTGAGCTTGAGATGAGAAGAAGAGTTGGTGGTGGTCCATCTCTCAGGCTGGTTAGCTTAGCTTATCACCAAGTTATAAGCTCCCTTGCATGTAAACAGCTACAACTTATACAGGAATAAGTGAACATATATAGTGTGAAAGGGATCAGTATAGTTTCATGTACATATGCTCTTTCTTGTAGTGTGAATGGAATCAATGTAGTTTCATCCATACACTAATGAAGATTAAAGAAATAACAAGGGATTAATTATTTCCCTGCACAGTTGGTCACATACTTGGCTCGTTCTGGCACGTGGTTGTGGGGCAAAAGCACGCGCAGGCCACAATTCTGTATCAACTCTTGATGTCAAGATGAGCATTAATCCCATAAAGTTTTATGTTTGCCCTCCCCCTAAATGGAGGAGAGGAATTCATCTGTAACAACTCAGGCACTAATCCCATAAACTATAAAGTTATATGTTTATCCTCTCTCATGGTTGGTTCAACCGGTTGGCTTAAGTTGGCTAGAGCACAAAGCTCCTCGCGAGTTATCGGTTTAAATCTTGTAATACAGACATTTTATTTTTCTTCTGATGTGACCTTGGTCTGGCCTCAGATTTGCTCTCTGGAGATTGCCAAAAGGGAGATAGAAGGGAGATACAGTCTATAGGTAGAAGAATGTTGCAAGTATACGGATTGCTATCTGTTATGTAAATCAACACCAATACATGTAAGCTTCATGCTTAATAATTGTCATCTAGTCAACTTATCTATCAATTAGCTTATGTTATAGGATAATAACCCCTAAATTAGGTCCAACCTCCCTGAATTGCTACCCAACACTTAATTATTATTTTTTTAAATGAATCTAAGGTAGTTTGAGTGTTTAAACAAAGCTGATGGTTTTGTTTGGTAAAGAGAGGACATCTTACATAATGAATTGTTGCACTATTTGTTTTGTCACTGTATTTTTTAAGTTAGAATTTGGCCTGGGATTCTAGAAAACAAAGTCTCTTATTGGATCTTTGGAATCAAAGTTAGAACAACAGGTTCATTTGTTTACAAGTTTATTGTTAGTATTATTTTTTCTAAGCTTTGATTCCAAATGATTTTAGAAGCATGCCATTCAAATGAGTTATCTAATATCCTTAAAGATTGAAATTATAGAACTAATTCATTGAACATGAAAATGAGCACATATTAATTTAAGATATAAAATTCTAAATATGGTACTAACAAGATGAAAAGAATAATTCTACAAGTCAATAATATCTTCAACAGATTTGATTCTAGAGGTTGAAACATGCCTTGTGTATTTCTCAACTCTCTTTGTATATTGTATGATGGATATAAATTAGTCACTGAACCAATATCTAAAGGTTATATAATATTTCACATGTTCTCAAGGGGTGTTAGTGTTGGAAAATCTTGCACTTTTGGAACCAAAATTTGGATTTGATTTAAAATACTGCATTATGCAAAATAGCACTTAATTATGGGCAAATATTTATAGCTCCTAATGTGTCTCTTGGGCCAAGGGCAGAAAAGGGCATTAAGATATCATAATGACAATGGTGGTGCTTATTGACCAAGAACCTCAATTTTTGAGCCTGTTTGGATGACTAGAAAGCAGAGGAAAAGTGAATTTTACTGTCAGTTTTTTCATATTTTTACAAAAATATGTTTGTTTGAAAAAAAATTAGAAAAGCAAAAAAGTGGCACTGGTGTTGTCAAAACATCAGCAATTTCCCCAGTTCTCTTTCAGCCCAAAACTGAGAGAACATGGAGTAAATGAAATCCGCTCAATATCCAGCTTG
>JAXCLS010000858.1:20572-31684 GCA_035584285.1 Agave angustifolia | reverse complement strand
ATATAATATACTTTTTCACATACAACTTTATATTACCAACCAAACACTGTAAAACTTACATGCACGTAACTCATTTACAAATATAAAAGACTTTACCAATTACCACTTACGAATTACGGCCAGTTACGACAACCAAACAGAGACTAAACTAGACGATTGAGAGCTTGTTTGACTTTAGAGTGAAGTTTTCTTACTGTAATTTTGTGCATTTAAGTATTTTAACTATAAAGTCATAACATGAGGCTATTTTGGTGAGATGAACTTGTGCCATTTCGGAAGGATTCGTGGTCGAATCTTACTCACTCAAATACAACCCTATATATAATATCCGAATGTAAGATTCATTCTGTTGGAGTTGATTTACATTATTTTAAGTACTAAAAATTAAAAAATAATGTATTTTCAATATTTTTTGCTCATCTATATTTTACGTTTGAAAGTAGCATTTGGCTTCGATCTACATTTTTAGACATACAATTCTCGGTCCGGTCATTTCCTCCTGATCTAAACATGTAAAAGCTCTCACACACCAATTTTTGTTAGATTTCAAATATTTTATACCATTAAATTAACCAATTCACTATTTCAGTCGTCCATTTTGTGCATATTTGATGTACAAGCAAAAAAATTCAAAAAATATATATATATTTTATTTTTAATTAATTGAAATAATGTAGATCAACTTCAACGGAGTAGATCTTGCGTTCGAATGTCGTAGGGTTATATTTGAGTGGAATGGATTCGGCTTCGAATCCTTCACAAGTCTATCTCCTAGTTTGGTTACTTATTTGCAGTTTAATAAATCGCAGTTTGCTATCTTCAAAAGTTAAGTTTTACTGCAGTTTAAAAAAAAAAAAAAAAATCCAGTCAGAACACTCGGCCAAAAGTTAAACTTAACTGCAGCTTAGAAAAAATCCAGACTGGATTTTTATTTAACTCTTAAATGTGGAAGGGAAGCAATAGAGCTTAAACTAACTCCATTTTGCACCAAAACAGAGCACAAAATTAGTATACTACAGCTTAGAAAACTGAATTTGAAGCTTGCAAAGCTATAGCTTTAGAAACTTCAAATCCAAGAAGCATTGTTCATGAATCTACCACTGAAAATGAAAACAGCCAGCAAAGTCTGTTCTATTTCTTGAAATTTGGCCAAGTAAATGAAGAAATGTATGGACTAGAAAAGCTTTTTTTTAACAGGATTTAGTGTCCTTAACAACAAATATTCAATAGATCTCGGCACGCAAACTGTAGAACAATCATAATGTAGATTTTTGGAGGGAACGTAACTGTAGATTTTTTAACAACGTGCCCAAATCTCCCAACGAAGTTCTGAATCTTTGCTATGCCTTCATTTCTTACTGGAGTTGTGTCATTTCAGACAGAGCAAGGGAGACGGTGACGCAGATGTTGGGTCAGTCTTTGTTGGGGAGGCTTCTGATGATCATTCAGAGGACACTATGGGTACGGGGACATGATTCTGACTCGAATTGCATGTGACTAGCAGAGCTGCTGGATCATGATTTCTCCTTTGATGTTTGTTGTATCTTTATTCTGACTGTCATATTTGTTTTGCACTTGCGTGTGCATTAGTATTTTAACAAACCTTGTTTCTTTTATTGTGAGTTCCTTTGTATATTTTTATTAAAAGCTTTTTATTGTCGTTCCGTCACGTACAAGGCCCATTTGCTCTTGGTTACGGGCCCACTTTGTAATTATTTGCCGTGAAAACTTTATTAAAAGATGCTCACAAACTAGGTGTTGAGAAAAATTCTAGATTTGATTTTATGAGTTATTATTATTAATGTGGTTTTTGACTAATATAACAATAAAAAATAATAATAATTAGGGTTTATGTGAGATTTTGGCAGTCCATGAGCTCTATAGTTCTTGCGCACAGCCAATTTCTGCACACTGTTGCCATCCTTGCGATCATTAAAAAGGCTTAATTCTGTAAAATTAGTATGAACTTTCACAAATTTTTTTAAAAAAAAAAACTTTCACTCAATTTTAGAAAACATTCAAAAAATTTCAGAAATACAAGGAATTACCATGACCTTTCATAAAAACTTCTGAATTTTTTAAAAACTATCATGAAAACACATATTTCATGGTAGTTTACTGTAAATTTCAAAGTTTAAAATTTATGATAGTATTTGATAATCAAGAAAAAATTTATGATAGTTTTTATGAAATTAGGCCTCATTAAAAACTCATTTCAAGAGGGCATGTGTGTTTAAATGAACGTACATAAGGATAATATTTAAAGATTAACACATATTCTAGTTAGATGCATATAATATTATCAAACACTTGTATTAATTAGAAGCTACACATAAACAATAAGGCTTCAATCCAAATCATGTTCTTCTTTCACTTCTTGGGTTTGTTCCTCACACAACCAAAATTTTTTTTTCTATCATTATATTCAACTTTTGCAAACTATTTTCAAGATTCCCTCTTGGAACGATCATTTGTTAACTCTGACTTGAATATCACACGCACGCTCGCACACAGAGAGAGAAAGTTAGTAGGTTGAGAATTTATCTTTGAGGGGTTTCTTTCTTTTCTTTTCTTTATTATTATTATTTTTTCATTTATGTGGATTTTTACCCTTTCTTTTTGGACTATTTTAACATTTTTTTTTTAGAATGTGACACAAAACATATCTAATATGATATTCACCATACTATATTTATTTGCCAGTCCAGATATGAATATTGTTCGATAAGAAATACTATATTCATATTCGCTAAAAATCATATAATCTCCAAATCAAAAACGAGAGAAATGAGTACATTTATATTTGACTAAATTGATGCTATTACATGACGATTCATCTTAATTAAAATCAAAACAAAGTTAATTTTAGTTTCACTCATCCTAACATTAAAAAAGTCTTGCATGATATAAATTATATACCAAGTTACAAACAAAACACATACATATTATACATATCATGTGGGCATAAAAAGCTAATTATGCATTACTTTTTTTATGAACTAATTATGTAAAATGAATTGGAAAGGCTTTGGATAGGAATTGGATTATCCCCCCTTTTTAAATCAGAGATATACAGTATAACAATCCTGGACCGACAATGTCAAATTTTCTGGAGCTAAACTGTAAATACCAACTTTTGTTAGGTGTTTATGACAAGTTTGACGACTGGACCCCACTCTCTCGCAGTCTCAGTCCGACTGCTTGCTTAAAATAAAAAAGAGGAAAAACCAAAAAAATCAAATCGCAGATCTATTTCGGTCTCTCTCTCGGTTCTTCGTCCACTGTTTGATCGTATTGCTCAATGAATCTCCTCCTCCTTAAGTGATCCGCCATGGCTAGTTACTTAGCTCAGTTCCAGACCATCAAGAGCTCCTGCGATCGCCTCATCGTCGCCGGTAAAACCCCTACCAAACCCTACTTTTTTTTTTCCTTCTCGCATTCTCTCTGCTTCGACGATCCGAACCCTTACTTTGCAGCCTGAATTGAGCTTATCCTCAATAAGTAGTGATTGGTGAAATCCGTTACGTTTTTACGATCGATGTTTCAGCTCCAGCTGAATTCTTTATGAAGTTGTCTCATTTGTGCAAGATCTCGAGATTTTTGTTCGTTTTTGTCTGAAAGTGCTCGCGTCTTATTTTATGCATATAAAGCAGTTTGATTGGAGATGAGGATGTTGCTTCAATGGAAGAAGTACATTTTTGATTTAATTTCAGTTAAAACATCGTAACTTGGGATCTCTAGCAAAGTATTCAGTGTGGGTCAAAATTCTGTACTTTTGGGCGAAGCTTAAGTAGTTTGATATCCTGAAATGCAATTGGAGTTCATGTAAAATTTGGCTTATATCAAATTATTAATGAGACTTAGTAAATAGGATTGCATTAGTTAAACTTATTAATGCTGAATCATGATAAACCTGCAAATGGAATTTTGGGTGAAAAAATGTTGAGAATTCATCAAGCTTACAGAAGAAATCCTTAGAAGAACTGTGAAATTTAGTGTGCATGAGAGAAACCCTTAAAGACTATTGGCTCATTCCTTTTTGCTGCCCCCACCAAAACTGAAACTCGATGGCATGTGTCATATCTTCCTAAAGTTTAAACTCTGATCCATTATGCTTTATGGAATTGCGGGGAAGGTATCTTTATTAGTTGCTTATTTTGTATATAGATTTATATTTTGGCTTCATGGATATTGTTTCAGTTAGTGCCCATAAGGGAGGGGATTCTGTTGTATGCTTTACAATTTGTTTTATGTGCTAATGGAATTTACATTGGCATAGAGTAATGTAGCGCTCCATAATTGCTTTAGTAGAAGAAGTGACAATGTGCCATTAATTTTATAAAATGTCATAATGGCAGTCAGGTCTCCTGTATGTTTTACAGAATCCACAAGATGAAGTTTGTTAATTTCTATAAAATTCTTGCATTTTATTTGAATATATGCCATTTCAAGAATAGAAATGGATATTTTCAAGCGGAAAAATGTATTGGTTCCTTCCGAGATCATGCTTATTTGATTTTGTGTTATCTAGAGTTTGACTGGGGGCCAAGTGACGTCAATGTTCGTTGGTTCCTTTGTCTTATAGTTTCATTAAATGACTATTCTCTATAGGAAATTAGAATTAGCAGAAAGTTTGTGATGCTTGGATGCTAGGTCTATCCTTCCTCAGTTTTCTCTAATTCTTGTTGTATTTCTTTCACTTTAGTTGAAGATGTAAGTGACTTGTGGCCAGACATTAAAGATGGATTAGAAGGACGACTTCCATTAAAGAAGGCTTGTCTGAATAACAAAACTCGCAACCCTGTCATTGTGGATGAATTGCCTGCTGCATTCATGTTAACTACTGACATAAGGCTACGCAGTCGTTTCCCACAAGAACAGTCCTTGTTTTGGTTCCGAGAACCTTATGCAACTGTTGTTCTTGTTACTTGTGAGGTAGATTCTTTGATCTATTATTCTTCTATTCAGTATTTAATTTCAGTTGTTTTCAGATCTTCTCTAATACTGATGAAAGCATTTGGTTTATATTTATTCATTTTTTTATATTTATTCATTTTCTTTCTTGAGCAGGATCTTGATGAGTTCAAGACAATTCTAAAGCCGAGGCTGAAATTGATTGTTCAAAATGATGATCGCGAGTGGTTCATAGTTTTTGTGTCGAAGGCTCACCCCAGCCATGATGCAGCAACAAAGATGGCAAAGAAAGTATATGCTAGACTTGAAGTTGAATTCAGCTCAAAAAAGAGAGAGAGGTATGGAGCTCTTTGCTTCTTCACATTATGTGGACGCACACATGCTCTTCATTGGTGGTAACATAGACACATGGTCAGGGCATATAAAATTTCCAAATCTAACCGTATTGTCCTTGTCTCATTGTGAACTTCTTAAATTGACACTAAATAAACTTTATGATGAACTGCAACACTGAACTTATTTTGGAATCCAAATAAGCTGAGAGTGGCCAGAATTTTAGTTTTTTTCTTTGTAAGTTCATGAATTTCACAGCTCATGTGTACTAGGGTTGTGCATGTTTTGGGTGAAAATTGACCTCTTTCTGAATCAATATGTATAATTTATACAACTTTTCATTTACCCAGGTGCTGTAAATTAGATCTACATGGCCCGCCTGATGCAAACTTTTGGGAAGATTTGGATTCCAAAATGGTAGAATGCATCAGGAATACATTGGACAGACGTGTTCAGTTTTACGAGGATGAAATTCGCAAGCTCACCGAGCAACGATTCATGCCAGTTTGGAACTTTTGTAACTTCTTTATTTTAAAGGTACCTAATCAATAGTCACATGATATTGCAATTTTAAATATTTTTAGAGTTTGTTTATTGTCATTATCTGTTGAAAACCCTTAAACTGTTTCTGCGCCATGACATTGAATTTCTTTTTCCAGGAAAGCTTGGCTTTTATGTTTGAGATGGCTCATCTTCACGAAGATGCATTACGTGAATATGATGAACTGGAACTTTGCTATTTAGAAACAGGTTGCTCAACTTTTTTCGTGTTCAGTCTTATAAAGCATCAGATCCTTTACATTAAACCTAAGAAGCAAAGCACTTCTATCAAGAAGCTATGCCCATTTTGGACATGCAAACACTTTTAGACACAACACTTCGTGGACACTATGACACATGCTAGGCATTTCTCAAACTTGTCTTTAATTATATAATTTGTTCTTAATTTAGGGCACTTTTCAGAAACTTATTGGACATATGTCCTACATTTCTCATACACTTCTTCATGTTGTTTGAGATGCATATTTACGTTTATTTGTATATCAAAGTTATAATTAGTAGAAAAATCATCAAAACGATGAATTGTATAAAACTTTGATAAGTTTAGATATGATCTCATATTTTGATAGATTGTAATCATTGTAGTTATGATATTATTAGAAATATGTATATGGACTTTTAATTGTGCAGACATGTCTATGCATGTATTTATGTATGTATACATTGTCTCTTTATTATTTATGTACATCCTAGTGTCATGTTGTTGTGTCTGAGTGTCCTACTGTTTAAAGAGTTGCTATTTTGCATGTCTATGTCTGTGTTGTGTCTGCGTCCATGCTTTCTAGCATTAACCTTTTTCTCGGCTGAAGATTATTTGTGCTCAACAATGTAGAAAAAAAAACTAATTTTGGCTTGTGATTAAGATTCATTATGTGATATGATGAACTGTAGCAATCCTATTTGCTGAAGGATCTCGTTGAGTATTATTATGGTATTTCATGTGAGGTTTCAAATGTGCTGTTAGCTATAATATCTATTTAAGAACTAATGCAACTCTGGGTTGAGATATCTACTTTTATCTTCATATACCTGCTAGGTGACACGCTGGATAATGCAACAAATGAAATTTAACTTAAAAGTACTTTGGGATTTTTTTTTTATTTTTCCGTTTACAATAACTATCATTTTGTACTTACCGATTCTACAAGGGTCACCCTTAGCAGGTGGTCTGGGGCTTTAATAGCTAATCAGATAGGTCGAATATATGGATTCCTTGAATAAAGTGAAGAACTTAGATTTGAAACCTTAGATATGAATAAAAAAGTAGAAACAAACATTTTGTGTGATGGTTTAGTGTTTGTGGGTAATAGAATATAAATACTAGGTATTAACTTGAGAAAACTTGATATGGTCAAGCAAACTTGTTTCTGCCTATTTTTCCTGGAATATGTTCTCTTTTCCTATTTCTTTTCTTCTTCAGTGCTCCCTTATTGTAACTGGAGAGACCATTTGAAGGGCCAAGCAACCGAGGGATCTTCCTAGTTAACCAAGGTGCTCTTTTGGGGTGATTCAGGATATCAGGATAGGCAACTGTACTGTAAAATGCTGCTTGCGATGAAAATGAATCCTGGAACGCAATCCAATTCACCATCATCGTTATTATCCTCCTTCTCAGAGTCTTTTTCCATCAAGTTGGGGTGAGCTATGGAGCACAAGGATCCATGAAGGATTCAGTGAAGTTTTATGACCAGCTTCGACCTTACGTCAATCTTCATAATTCGTGCCAAGTTCCTTGCTATGGAAAGTAGGAATAAGGCAGGGGCTTGCCATAGTCATAAAAAATGAGTTGGCATGCTCCAGATTCTCCTTTACTGGGAAACTTGTCTAGAAGAAGGGGGAAGTATGGTGGATTTGGTTTTGGAATTATAGCCAATTGTGAGACTCAAAGCCAAGAGCCGCAGAACACATTCCAATTTTGATGCAACTAATTACTGGATTAAATTCCAGCAACAATATATTTTTGCCAAAGGGATTCAACGAACTTCTTTGTATATGAATTCCAGCAACACTTCTTTTTATTTCTTACTTTTTGTTCTTCACGCTTGATCATTGCTGATGAAGTCCTTTCTGAATATTCTGGATAGGACCTATTAAAAACTATTAGTTTTAGGCCATCTTTTTGAAATTACCGAAACAACCAGCACTTGGGTTTCAGGTGATTTTGTTCCTCTTAAGGAAAAAAGCAGGATTCTTACTCATGGTATGTCCCTGCTCACTGGAATATGCTAATCTTGATGCTTAATGAGCTGATACATGGTGATGGGTAATTGAGCATGTGATAATATCATGCCCATCTTTTGAAAATGGGGTGCAACATGTTTCTTGCATATTACTGTCTGCTACTTGATGGAACACAGTGTCTAAAACATGGAACGAACTGTTTGACTTAGTTGCTGCTAAGATTCTTAATATGTTCCAAGTATGGCATGAAATAATGCAATAACAACAATTGAGTATAAAGACAATGTCCTAAGGCAAATGGTCGAGAAACTCACCACCATTCCTTAATACATTGGAGCCGGGCCTTCTTTTTACACTCAAGAAGTGGAATCACAATTAATGAGTTAGTTTGATTTGGACGGGGACTATAACGATGCAAAGGTCAGTTGTGAATGTAAATTATTCTAGGCGCGCTAATTTTGAGGATAAAGTGAGCCCATGAAGTTCCCCTATACGCAATATGAATCAACTACAAATAGGGTTGGTAATGTGTCGTGTCGCTCCGTGCCTAGCCAAGCTCAGGCTCAGCCCATGTAAAAACACCTATGCTTAGGCACATTCCAGAGTATCGTATGAGTCTAGACCTATAAGCTCATGCACTAATCCACTAGATACTGGATCAGCCTGTTCATACCTCCATTTATGCTTGAATTGTGCCGACATGTTAGTATCAAAATTAGGCCTACTATTTTGTGTCTATTTTGTGCCTACTCGTGTCTACTTTACACATTTTGTGCCTGATAGTTTCTTAAGCAATCAATTTCTAACTTATTGTAAAGATTCATACATGAAAAACTAGTAAGGTTAAAATCTAGCTACTTAGAGATGTTAGCAAGTAATTGAAAAAAGTGAATTTTGATATAACTTAAATTGATAAGAGGATTAAGAGCTAAAGCGGTGCTATTAATTGGGTAACACCATTGTGCCGCCTAGTGGAGCTCCATCCGTGCCTTCACTGGGTTATGTTGTGCTGGGCCAAGGCGAGCCCAGGTATGACATGAAACTAAACTGGGCCGTAAATTTATGGCCCAGGCACGACCTAGAGCCCATCGTGCTTGCTGGCCCATGTAACGAATTTTTTTGTGCCGGCCTGTTGTGCCTTTGGCTAGCTTGGGCCCATTATCAACTCTAACTACAAAGTGAACTCCAGGAGAGGAGGTTCATACAGTGATGATATTTGGAAATGGAAATGAGCCTGAAAGGATGGTCCAAGAACCAAGAGTTGTGCATCTAGTGACAAGACAGAAGGGCAATTGGTGACATGTAACTAGACCAAAATAGGACGATGTTAGTTGAGAGCAGATCCCAAGGTTCTTTAAGGTTGTTATGTTTAGCATGCATTAGTATGTGCAGAAGTCAACAAAACAAGAAGACATGGACCAGTAGGTCAGACTATTTGGAGTTTGGATGGAGACAAATGTTGGTATAGGAGTTTGCATTGCACATGGAACATGCTAGGCTTGTGGTCTTCATCATCCATTCTAGGGTCTAGGCATATTGATGAGGACATCATCAGTTCTTAGACGACTCATTGTTTTAGTTTATTTTCTTTGAGTTTAGTTATTTCTTTTATTAAAATTTAGTCCCACATCGGTTTTGATAGGGAAGTTCACTTTGTAAGAGCCTACATAAAGAGGTCAACTCAATGAATACGATAAACAATGAATAATTAAAATTTTTTCCAGTTAAATTTCTTAAGTTCTTTTGAGTTCTTGAGATTGGGGTGCGAAGCCCGCGATGTAAGGGGTGCGTAAGCCCGTAAGGGGTGCGAAGCCCCCAATTATCAGGTTCATTTCTCAAACGCTAATTCCTTATTTTATTTCTTCTTTTCAAAATCTTATTTTCCCCCTTTTTTTAAATTGAAGGTGATTGCGATCCTGTGTTACATCAATTTGGTATCAGAGCTTAATGATTCTGAGGCTTGTATGGCTGAGGTAGGTGGAAGGTTCCACTACCATGTCAGAGTGTGAAAAGTCGTGGAGGTTGCAAAAGAATTTAGATGCCAACATTAATATACTTGTATAATGTACTTTGCAATTGTCTTCAATGAATTGAGACTGGCATCCCTAATTTCAGAAGTTTCAATAACTCAGGGACTTATAAGACTCTGGTATAGGGAAGGTTCTATGACAATAGCCTTTACCATTTGAGAATTTCACAAGTTACTATAGAGATCTAACTCCAGCAGAAGCCCTACTTTGTTTTGTACTTTGTAGTCGCCATATGCCTTAACGTATCTGGCAAGAGATTAAGGTGATCAGGTTGTCCATTTAGAGAAGGAGGTTAAGTGTTGAATGGAAGAATATGGCATAACAAAGGTTTATTGTCTAATGACTCTAATGGGACCACTACATGATGGGTTCACTGTGTTTTCTTTCTGCATTTGTTGAATCTTTTGTGTGTAGCACAAACACTTGTATCTTGAAGGCTAACACTTCTTGGATATTCCTTGGACACCTATCAGTCTCTCAAACGTGTCCTCGATTTTATAATATGTTTCTCATTTCTTTACTTCTTGGACTGGTCTAGACTTCTCAAATACTTCATTCATATGCGTTGCACATTGAGATATGTATTTACTCACATTTCTGTACTAATGAATTTCAGTAGGAAAAAATGTAAAAGAATAATGATTTCTATGAATCTGCAATAAATTTAGGATATGTTTTGATTGAGAAGTGAGATACATTAAGATATTCTGTAGAATGATGAAGAACCAAGGTCTATTCCTTATACAATGGAAGTCTATGATTGGTTAGCTTTTAGCATATGTAACATTATGTTTTATCCTATCTTATTGTATATAAATAGAGAAGGTTGGATGTGGTTGTTCACCTGTGTATTAATTGTGTGCGCAAAAGAAACACGATGAAATCAAATATATACACAGTTGAACCTTTCCTCAAGAAGTGAATTCCTTATGTTAGAAAACCACTTTAGCCAAAAGCTTATGCTTTTGGTAGCAAGACACCGGGTTTCATGGTTCACAGTCGCGGTCTCGGCCGCTGACTCGGCGGGCACTGAGACGGATCGATCTCGGTGACTCGGATCGGTATCGGGCGATACGCGCAAAACGCTACATAG
>JAXCLS010000832.1:41627-53711 GCA_035584285.1 Agave angustifolia | reverse complement strand
AGACTTTACCAATTACAATTACGAATTACGGCCAGTTACGACAACCAAACAGACCAGGAAAACCTTTGCAGCCAAAGAAGCAAATGTGATAACCCGAGTTTTGAGGGATTCATATGCAAATACCAAATTCATACTAGAATAGCATGAAACAGGAAAGTTGACAAGGACCAATCCATCAAAGGAGCTAAAAGAAACAGTGAAGTGCATCTTTCAATGTGGGGGCAAAACGATGGGAGGGCTCTGTTTAAAATGCCACCCAATCTTTCAGAACAAACAGTGTTGAGAGAAGAGGACAAAAGCCAAGAGAGAGAAAAAGCCTCAGACCCTCTCCACCCGTCTCAGACTCTCAATGCTCCCCTTCTTCCTTCCAATCACCTGAAAGCCAGCTTATAAAGGAGAGGAGGCCCTGAGTTTAAAGCAACTGACAATTTTCTCAGTTCTGGAGGATAAGGTTTGCAGCAGAGAATCCGTACTCTGTCCAATCCATCATATCCAGCTCTTCCCAACTCACCTCTTTAAAATCCGTAACTCTATTCTCCCCAACTCCATTAACCAAGTGTTCTTGATCTAGCTGACTTGTCCACTTGTGCGAATGATGCTTAGGTTTAAAACTTTGCTCTTCTCCCCCCTTGTATGAAACTTGTAGACTCTTGGAACATGGCCATTGGTTCTCTCACAGCCAACATAGCTTGCCTAATGATCTAGGGTCTTTTTCAATGTAAACAAAAACCAATGATTTCTATTTTCACAAATTAAAACCAAGCAGCCTTTTGATATAGGAACAATACACATCACTGAGCCTAATTTTTAGTCATAGAAATAATCCATTTAGCAAAACATAAGAAATATGATAATTCTCTTCAAGCTCACATTGAAGAAGCTATAAACATCAAAGGTACAACGGACATGGAATCGTTTTGAATCCTTTTGAATTTAAGTAACATAGACCAGGTATTTAAAAAATTGTTGTTTTAATTTTTGAATTCATATAATTTCATATTGTCTGAAAAATTCAGCCATGAGATTATAGTAAAATACTATTTAACTGCACGTTTTCCTATATAAAGTTACATAAGAGTAGTAATATAATGTAGTATAAAAAAAAGTAGTATAAATAGCATTACTCGGCTGCCAAACACATCACAATTTTAATTTTCAAAGGAGCAGAAATTGACCAAATACAAGCTCTCTGAGATAAATTGTAAGTTAGTCTCTAGCAGCCATATTTTCAAATCACTGTCATCTCCAATCTCAATTTGATTTATAATTTCAGTCAATTTGCAAAATCTGTTTATCAAATTTCCAGTCAAATTCCTTCTAAACTCCCACTGCCAATTTCTCTCTCCCCTAAATTAAGAAACAGAGCTATTCTTGTTTTCAACAATTGCAAACAAGTCAGGAAATTCATAAGCTAATTTAATCTTTGTCCATCATTTATCAAACCAGAATGATGTATTCTTGCCACTACTGATCTTGTTCTTGGAACATACAGAAAAATAATCCAATTGTTTAATAATCCCTCTCTAAAAGTGTGAACAAATTTTCATTTCAGAACCCAACTCCCATGCATGCTCCTCTTTGTAATATAGGAAATTTATTAACTGTCTCCAAAGTAAATTGGGATAGTTAAAGAATTTCCATAACCATTTACATAATAAAGCAATATTCATCCAGTATAATATCCAAGCCCCCCCAAACCTCCTTGCTGTTTGGATTTACAAATTGACTCCAATTTATTAAATGAGCACATGAGGCTGCATCTTTCTTACATTTCCACAAGAAACTTCTTCTCATGTTATCCATTCTATCAGTATCCCATTTAGGCAACAGATAGAAGGACATCAAATATACTGGTGAAGCTGATAATATTGAATTCACTAACACCAATCTGCTTCCTCTGGACAAAGATGAACACTTCCAACCTGCCAATCTACAATCAAATTTACCAAAAACACTCTGCAGATCATCATGCAATTCTCAAAGGATTCCCCAAATAACAGATAGGAAATTTGCCCACTTGACAATTCAGCATGGCTACAATTTGATTCTGAAGTTCTCATTTTCCTCTAACAATTATACATAACTTTTGACTAAGTTAATTTAAAGACCAGAGGCCAACTCAAATTCAGAGAGAATTAGTTTTAGAGTGATCTGACGGTGATGAGCGGAAGGGTTGCCGCTTAACGGATAAAAATTACTCTAAGAGTAACAGGCTGCTCTTCAACAAGAGTTCACATTAACGAGAAGGTATTCAAAGGAATATGTGAGTGATTCATACACATCTCTTTTTTTATCAGGGGCTCTACCAATTGATATCTTTCCACAAATAATTGAAATTCCATTTCTTGATCTCTATCTTTAATTTTTGGGAACTTATGAAATTCCTCCACCGAGTCCTGATTAATGAACCTACAAAATCCCTCAAATTGTATCTGATTAAATCTAGGTATTGTGGACATTCTTTCATTCCATTTCGGATCATCTTCATCTTAAATTTCCTATTTATTTATTAAAGAATTCTATTATTGATCCACTATTCATCGAACCATACGGATCGATACAATAATAGAATATAATTATTTTGTTTACTGAATCACATAAAATTTTAGCCAACTCCATATAATATATTTATTTCATACGTATGAACGGAGACGAGACGGAGAAATGAAGAGCATTTTCGATGCAAGTTCAAATTTGCGACATGATAGGTAAAAATAGAAATAAATTGATCAAATATTCTTGGAAAAATTCTGTCACTTTCTATTTGTAGGTTCTTATGGAATCTGTTAACAAGCAAAGAAACATTAATTATAAGGGAGTCAGAGACTTGGTGCCTTTGTAAGTATATCTTACATGTATTTCTCTGTTGTAATGTGTTCTTTCAGTTTCCCAGTTTCCTTTCATGTCATATATTGATACTTTTATGATGTTTTATTTTCTTACGTTTTACTTGCAGCACAGATAAAATGAGCGAATCAGTCATTTTAGAAATGGTCAAGAAAAACTTCAGGGACCATCTTATTCTTGGGGAGGAAGGGACCTCATTGGAGGCACATCATATGATATATCTCTGGTGCATAGATCCATACGGTTAGGTTCTTTCCGAATTGTTTCTTCAAAGAATTCTTCATATAAATATAGAAAAATTACTTGGTTCCAAATATTTTGGGAATATGAGATTCATGTTTTGAAAACCAAGGGTATTTCATTGGAGCATAATATCAATTACAGGTATCTCTTGATGCCATTATCAATCCTTTTTTTAGATTAGTTCAACTGTTAGTTTGTGGCGGAATGAAGAACAATGCTAATTTATACACAGCCATAGACATATATGGACATGTAGCAACCTCGAATATGAATTCCAGACCATTGAGCTAACAAGTTTAGATTACATCGAAAGCTGAGGTATATACCCTTTCATATAATGATAGTGTCAGGCTGGTACAAGAAAGTTATCGGTACCATATTATCTCTTACCTACTTCAGGGCCATCTGCATTAAAGATGGCAACCAGCACAGTAGAGCAGAACATAGAAATTTTGTCATCTGACAGTTCTTTTTATTAAAGAAGACAGGAACATGTGAAGAAGAAACTTGATTACTTAGAACAAGTATTTTGACATGGAAGAGAGGGTTTTGGATAGTTTCGGATCAGATCTAGACTTTTCTTGTTTGACTTGGTCTAGGGCGCTTTGTTCATTTATTATCATATATTGCCATTACATTTCATAGCATATCGACTGATATACTAGGTACTGGCTGATCTAAAAGTTGAGAATAGAAAAATTAAATTCACTTAGAATGAATACCACCAGTTCAACACTTGGAGCAATATGTCTACGGTTTAAAAAAGTATCAACAACATGGAAACTTGCAGTATGCATAATCCATAGATACAAAAAATAATATGGGAAAGACAATGATAACAAAGATTAAGAGTGCAACAATAAATAGGACCACTTACCATAATGTGTAACTATTACGTTAAATAATTGTTAAATAACATCATATATTTCATAGTAAGTTGAAAAACATTTATAAGAAGTTAATCATTAATTTGTGAAATCATAAATGCTTGAATAGTGTATGAATAGAGATTGGCACCTTAGAAACATTTAGGCTAAAGGGGCATTGTGAAAAAATTTGATCCCAATTTTTTTCTGTCTCTGAGACCTTGCTAGGGGTAAAGGGATAGGGATGCGGTTGTGTTGTAGGCAGTCCCAGATTCAAGTACTCTAACTGGCTTGTCAATATTAGCACAAGGCTCTGAAAAGACTTGACAATTTTCCTTCACTAAAGTTTATATACAGGAAAGGGCGACCAAGGCTCCATTATGCCATGATAGCTTTGAGCAACAGTATTGTTGCTCAATCGCAATATAGCCACATACCAAACTACTAGATGTTTGCATCTAAGCTATCCCAAGCTTTTGCAATGCAGAATTTCAAGAAATTCAATTACTTTTCCTGCCAATATCATTAGAGACCATATAACCTATCTGGCCATCTTATCAATGACATGTATCACACGAAGAAATACCCAGGTATTGGAAAGCAAATACACCGGAAGAGCAAGTATAGTGTGTTAACCAATGCTAGAGATGTGTCTAGGAATCCAAACAGAACTTAGCATCTGGTCAGAGCCGAGAATCTAAGCAATAGAGGCTACATGTAGAAGTCACAATGATTAGAAGAACCTGTTCATGGATAATAGGCACACCCAATAATCCAATTGAGCCATTAAGTGGTCTGATGCCAAATAGTCCACTTAGCCTCCTCTGGTGCAAGTGATGAAGTTTGGGACTATATATCATTACGGGCTTACCATAATTCATAGTTTTGTCCATTAGATACCAAAATTGTTCACTTTAAGGATGTGGCATCCTCACCACCAACATTGGGAAAGAGAGCACAATCATCTGCAAATTGGTATACGACAAATAGGCAATATGTGATTGATAGGGACATCTAGTTGTTTCAGTTATTTCAATTAGCTTTTATTAATTGTTTTGATTTAGTTTGTTTTAGGTGGTTATTGTACTTGGTTGGTTATCTTATCCCACATTAGATGTGGTGGGAGTTATCATGTGATGTACGCTTATAAAAGGCCAGTACTGTCTTTGGAGATTTTCAGTTGATGATTGGTAATGAAAAATGCTTGTTTAAGCTTTTGTAGCCAGTGTGTTTTTGGGTGAGATGTTCTAGGGAGCATGGTTCAAAATTGCGGTCGCGACTGTCGATTCAACGGGCGCTGTTCTACATCGGTTGCGGCGTGGCAGAAAGGACTCGGGCGATACACGCAAAACGCTACGTAAAAAGCTCAAAAAATTCTGAAAACTCACGACAAACCCTAAAAAGAATGTAGACATCAATAATCATGTATCACCTGTTCAAAACAAGTTTGTTTTGAGGGGTAATTGGGGAAACATGATTTGAGGGGGCTAAATATAAGAAATATGGTGATTTGGGTGGAATAAATTTAGAAATATGGAAGACTGGAGGGGTAAATATGAAAAAACCCACTAATTAAACCAAAAAAAAGAATAAAAGGTCAGGCCGGGGGGAACAGAGAGAGATCAGATTGATCTCTCTGTCTCTCTCCCTCCTCAGAGTGGAGGGAGGGAGGGAGAGAGAGAGAGATAGAGAGATCGGAGGGAGAGAGGGAAAGAGGGCACTTGGAGGCTGGAGCTAGAGGGAGGATGACAACGAGTTCTAGATCTAGTAAGTTTTTCTTTGGAGGCAGGAGTTGGAAGGGAGGACGACGACGAGCAGCGGACGATGACAAGCAGAGGACGACGACGAGCTCTAGATGTAGTAAGTTTTTTTTTGCCTTTTATCAGGCCACGACTCTTTGTCACAGGGGAACGGTAAAGATTCGGGGTTCGAATTAGTTCTGACTCGACCAAACTTCGTTGAATCGGCCGAGTCAAATTAATTTCCATAAGAAATCGGCCAAGTCGATTGATACGAACCCGAGTCGGCCTCTCCCACATCAAAACCGTCAATTTACGTCGCGATTTCGGCCCGAGCAGTTGCATTCCGGTTTCGACTCGGCCAAGTCGGAACCGAAACGACCAATTCTTCGAACCTTGCTAGGGGGGAGTCCCGACCTTTTTTTGCGTGAGAAACCCTAGGTTGAGATTTTTTAGTATTCATTCTCAATAATCCCCTTCTTATTGTTCGTCCCCATCATTTTGGTATCAGAGCTAGGCTTCTATTCCACCATCCACAATCTCCAAAATTTTCAAAAACCCTAGATCCACCATGCTTTTCTCCATCTTCTTCTTTCGTCTTCTCTTGATTTGTAGATCGTTTTATTTTAGTTCTTGAAAAAAATAAATTAAAAAATCAAAACAAAGAGAATAAAGAAATAAAAAAAAGAAGAAAAATGAGAAAAGAAAAAGAAATGGAAAAAATTGATCGATACTATTCATCATCTTCAACATCCAAACACCACCAGCTTTGTCTTCTCCTCCCTCCCCTCCCTCGCCGGTGTCGTGTTCTGACGCCTCCGAAGCTTCTCCGCCCAGATCTACATCACCACACCATCCTCTGCCGATGGCCAGCACGCCATCGTCTCACGTCAACATCGTCTCCTTCCCCTCTCCATCGAAAAAATAAAGTTTATTGATTTAAATATAGATATTCTGCATGTTTTTTGTTTATTATTATTTGTCTTAATTGAGGTTATCTTCAATCCTATCAACATTTATAATTATCTCAGTTGTCATGTGTAATGATTGTTCTTTGATTTGCAACTGTCTTTCTCTTTGGGGTGTTAATGTCGATGGAGAGGGTGTTGATGTCGATGGAGAGGGAAAGAATATGATGTTTAAGTGAGGCGAAGGGGTGCTGGTCGTCTGTAGAGGATGTTGTGGTGATGTAGATCTGGGTGGAGTTGCGAAGGGGTCGGAACACTCTGAGTTTCCAAACGAATTTGACAATCCCACAGTTGACAACAAACACCGCACCTTCTCCAGCGAGGTAAAGTTAATCTCTTTAGCCACCCCATTGTCACGAACTGTGAAGTGCACCTTTATACCTTCATTCTGGCATAGTTGCAGGAACGGATCACTTTTGTGCTTCCCACCATTATCAAATTGGAGTAGCTTGATCTTCCCACCAATCTGTTTCTCCATTATCATTTTTCACTTCATGTACAAATCTAGGACTTCATTCCTTTGTCTCATGGTGTACACCCAAAGACACCTAGATAGATCATCAACAAAAAAGACAAAGTACCGATGACCTCCAAGTGATGCAATCTTGATCAATCCCTAAACATCCATGTGAACATTATTAAGAAGACCCTCTGTGCGGTTAATAGCAGTGCCAAATTTCACCTTTGTCCTCTTGTCTAGAACACAATGCTCACAGGAGTCCAACTTGCATGTCTTCTCCCTTCCAATAATCCTTATTTCGCCAACGCATGCAAATATTCTTTGCCAACAAGTCCTAACCTTATTTGCCATAACCTGATAGAATCATTTAACTGTTCTGAAGCTGTCAAATTTTCAGTCACTACACGACACTTCAAATCGTATAAATTATTGCGTCGAATGCCCTTCAGAATAACCATCGAGCCATAGACCATCTTGAGAACGCTTTCCCCAAGAGTCCCCTTAAGGCCATGCGCCTCCAAACCTCCAACTGAGATCAAGCCATCTACAATTGAGGAACGTACCTCACATTTTTCAGCTCTCTCACCATCTCATCGATTATCTTGATATGAACAATACTCATCCTTTCCATACGACATGTGTGATCATCACATATGGACATCAAACCGTCATCTAGCTTCTCGAAGCTAGAGAACAACTCCCTCTTGGGACAAACGTGATAAGTAGCGCCTGTTTCCAAAATTCACTCAGACATATCTGAATAGCAAACTGTAGGAGTAAAAGAGTGAATAACCAGATGAGTTAGAATCATAAGCATCATCCGCCTGTGCAATGTTTGCCTCTGATTTTGACATGTTCTTTTTGAGCTTTGGACAATCAACCTTCCAGTGTCTTCCTTTGGAGAAAGCATGTTGCTTCTTCTTTAATTCATGATTACCAGTCTTGGAGTTTCCCAAATCTCTCTTGTCCGTCCAATGATTGGAACCATTTTCTCTTGCAGTCAACGCTTCTGCTGATGTGCTACTGGAGGACTCCTCCTTCCTTCTCAATTCATGATTCAAAAGAGCAATCGACACCTCATTATAGCTAAGTGATTTCTTACCATTGATTATAGTTAAGACGAAGGTTTCATACTTATCATCTGGAAGAGAACTCAACATGATCAATGCCTTATTTTCATCTTGAATGACCTCATCTACATTAGCTAAATTTGCAAGAAGCTTCGTATAGTTGTTCATGTGCTCACCAATAGAGATTCTATTCTTCAACTGGAAGCGGTAAAGCCTCCTTTTTAAATGCAATCAGTTCTCAATGCTCTTCGTCAAATACTTGCCTTCAAGGATCTCCCAAATCTTCTTCGCAGAAGTCTAGTTCATCATATGATACTTCAGGTCTTATGTCAAAGAAGATCTGATGACGCCACACGCCGTTTGATTTATCTTTTTCCAATCTTTCTCTGAACTCTTAGTTGGTTTCTCTTGCAATTCCAGGGTCTTTTCCAAATTATGCGTGTTCAATACATCCATCACCTCGTATCTCCATATACCCAAGTTGTTTGTATCATCGAACTTCACCATATCGATCTTCGATTGATGAATATTCGCGGTCTTCACCGCGAATTGATTGACGTCAACCATCTCTTTCAAAATTAACGAAAAACTATGCGAAAAACAAGCAAAAGAATCGATCCAAATTGTAAAGATTGAACCTTTACCTTCAAACGAAACCCTCACTGAGTTTCCAAATGATTTACTCCACCCAAACTAACTCCCCTCGAACCTGAAAATCTCTGATACACTTGTTATGCGTTATGTGGAAGCCAAACACCCAACTCGTGCTCTCCGGAGGAACAAACAGTGTGATCAAGTGCCAACGTCAATCACCAACACAAATATAGTAGCACAAAACAAAAAAAGAAAGCGAGATTTAACGATGTTCGACAATATGTCTACATCCTCGAGTTATTCGATCAACAGAAGTTACAAGTGTTATAAATTGATCCGAAGATCCAACTGATCAAAATTGATCTAAATAGAGAAATTACGCGGTGGCTGTAGATTTCTCTCAAACTAACCCTAGCATCTTCTTTAATCGATTCGATACCAATGAGGGTGTAGGATCCCTTCTTATATAACCAGAGGAGAGAGCCAAATAAAGAAAATTAAATCGGATTGAGAAATCTGTATCAAAAATGAAATCCAAAATAGAATAAAAAACATGCACATCTGCGAAAACCCAACGCTCGATCGATCGTCTGGTTGATCGCCTCCATGTGCGGTAGATCGTTAGGCCAATTTATCCAGCACAAATTTCTTCTTACTAACTATTAAATCTCAGTCCATCAGGTCAGTCGACCATATTCTGTCAGGTCGGTCGACTGCCGATCGACCGCCCTGCTGTGTCTCCTTCTCGTGCATGTTGTGTACGCCACCATGCATGACTCCAGCTGCATTCTCTCGTGTGCATTCTTCTTCTGCTGCTTCTGGTCTCTCTTGGCTATCTCCAATGAGTTAGAAAACTCCAATTTTTATCTTTTCCACCACAACTTTTGACTTGCTGACCTTCTAAGTTTCATAATAAAGTATGTCTATGTCAAAAAAAAATCCTTTCTATGAACATGGCACTAATTCATAGAGGATTAAGGGGCACCAATCATCACAAATATCTTTAAATGCTGCAAGCCTCCGAAGTTCCAACATTAATTAAAATTTTGAAAAAAAAAAGACTCCGATCAACTTATAGCCACTTCCTTGGTATATGATTAAGGTTTCAGAAGGCGCACACATCAATATATAAATTGATCCATGTTGAAACAGGTACAGAACTTCAGATCTAGCATGATTTGCATCTATCTTTTGCAGGTCCAAACTTTATCTCTATATATTTGAAAAAATTGCCATTCAAGATCTAAATCAATGTTTTAAAAAACCCATTATAACTAGTTATATAACGTAACACCGATCAATCGTTATTAATAGGTTTAAAAAAACGCAATGTTTGATAACTATGGTTATTTTGCCTGTAACTTATGTTACGCTACTAACGCACTGTAACCTACATTACAGTGCAAGTTGACTTTGTATAAACCCCCATATTTTCCCGGTCTATGGCAAAAATATAAATTCGCTCGCTCGTCGTCCTCTCTGCAACCTCGCAGTCGTCTCCTCGTTCGGCGTCGAGAAGAAAGAAGAAGACATACCTTTCTTCGATCGACAACAAAAGAACTCCTCTGGAGGTTCTTCGTCGTGGTGGTTCTCGCCGGTGTCTCCAAGCGGTGGTTCTCCGTCTCCAAGCACATGTAAGCTTTCTCTCTCCGATCTCTCTTCTCTCTCTCATTCTTCAGTATCCCCCCCGGATCTCTCCCCCCTCGATCTCTCTCTGCTTCACTCCCTCTCTATCACTCTATGCTCTCTTTCGAGGGAGAGCAGAGAAAGATCGGGAGGGGGAGAGATCACAGAGAAAGATCAGGGTAAAATATCAGAGAAAGTGAAAAAGACGGGGGGTATAATTGAATAGCATATTGTAAATTGAATTATGAATTATAATGAATAACATGACTAAAAAATTATGAATTATAATTGAATTATGAATTATTGTAGATTGAATTATGAATCTTTGTGTAGATTGAATATCATGGCTAAAAATTATGAATTATAATGAAATATATGGATCATATTGTTGTTATGTAGATGAAATTATGAATTATAACTTGTGAATGTGAAAAATTATTGTGATACTTACTAAAAATTATTGTGAGACTTGCTAAATGTGTTATATATTGTTTTGATAATTTTATATTTTTTTAAAATTATTTTTCTATTTATAAAAATTCTTAAATATAATATATATTTATTTTTATTAAATAAATATTAACTCGTGTAACCTACGTTATGCGTTATGTTATAACCTATGTTAACAGAAGAAAAATGTTATCATTACGTTATCGTTATTTTAAACATTGATCCAAATCAACCAACTCTAGGTTATAATGGAGATATAATGGATTGCTTATGGGCTGTCATTGCGAGTGCAACATATTATAGAGAAACTTGTTAATGGCCAAAGCTCAAATAATCGGTCTACACATTATTTTTCTTGAGAAGAACCAGACACACATATATACTATCCACATATTCTTGAAATATGAAGATTGACAACTTCAAAATATATCTTAAAAATAATGATTTATGCCTGCATAGATGAATCTTGTAAGAAAATGATTATGAGATTTGATAAGGAGAAAATATCTAACCTTACTGATTCCTCACCAATTATGACAAGACAAGAAGAATGATGTGTGATTTACAATACTTATATTTTTGAGCTATTCGACATGGCAAACCAACAAAATTAGTCAACTTGTGCTCTTGAAAGTAAATATCATAAATCAGTTATGAATACAAACATGTTACTTACATTTCATATTGTTTAGTTTCATATCCCTATATTTAGCAAAACAAATATATAATTTCATCATTGCTAACTCTATATTTTTAAAAAAAAATTTCGTAACACTTTCTGTGACTTGCATCAAATTAAGGGAGATTACACTGCCTAAAACCTTGAATCTGAATGCATGTGACATTATCTAAGAAGAAATTGACACAGCCACAGAAAAGATTCCTATTCTTTAGAATACACCACCAAAACAATATTGATTACCAAGTCTTCAGCAGAAGGCTTGACAACCAGCTCAAATTCCTGTGGAAAGTGAAACCAAACCCAGCTTAGGGTCTGTTTGGTTGTCGTAATTGGCCGTAATTGTAAGTCGTAATTGGTATATTCTTCTATAGTTGTAAATTAGTCACATGCATGTAAGTTTTACGGTGTTTGATTAGTAATATAAAGTTGTAAGTGGAAAAGTGTATTGTATTTTACGGTGTTTAGTTGTCGTAAGTGTAAGTCGTAAGTGAAAAAGTTGACCACAAAATTAACTATTTGGTGATTTAAAAATTTTTAGT
>JAXCLS010000396.1:28418-39533 GCA_035584285.1 Agave angustifolia | reverse complement strand
ACTAGGAGGTTTATATTGTTCTACTGTTACACTATAATTACTATTGTTATTATTTATGCTTAGTGATTTATATGACATGATTCTTAGATAATTTACACCGGGTGGGAATTGATAGAGGAGAGGTATCAATATTTTGAGTGGACCTAGAATATAGGTTGCGCAGCCGAAATACGGTTCCACTGCAAGGTTCTAGGGGATGACTGACATTCCATTTGTTATTGTTATATTATTATACTGTTCCACATTGATACTGTGTGTACTGTTTACTGTTACTGACTGCCTAGCGGTAGGGCCTGGTTTAGCGCCAGGCATTTGGGCCGTGGTTCCGGATATGCACGGAACCCACCTAAAACACAGATTTCTGTCTCCAACTATCGGTTTCAAATGACAAGACAACAAGAATAGACATACACAAATATCTTGATAACATGACTCTATACATGATAGATATCATTTATTAAATAGTCGTATAGTGTATATTATTGTGCTTTATTTTGATTCTTATATGTTGGATATTAGTATGTTAACTATATCTGACAATGCATGTGTTGTTATATTTTGCATGTTTCTTCCATCTCGCTTAGGTCGCTATTGACGACCCTGAGTTTGTTTGCTCAGGTTCTGATTCAAGGACTCCACAGAACCACGAGTACTTCGAGCACATTGCTGATCTCTAGTAGGCGGGATTTTTATTCTCATTATGTGAGACTTTATGGTTCTTTTCCCTATTTTATTATGTTGTAATAAGTGAAATCTTTGGGGACATTATGTGTTTGGTTTCTTGTAGCTAGAATAATTGATAAACCTTATTATTTGAATTAATGTACTGAGGCTTAAAATATTTGTTTTGAAAATATGTCGCCGACTCTCGTCACGTATCCCTTTCTATGAGTATTATGATTGTGGGGCGTGACAAAGACTGTCACTTAGGTTTTAATCACGTGGAAACATACACCATTGGAAGCAACTTCATGGGAGCCTTATTGGTCAGTTGCAAAGAAATTTCCGGCATTCTACATTGAGACAAGGTCGATTTCAAGTGGGGAGAATTGTAGCAATCATCTGCAGATGATCACAGCCAGGTCGTCGGCAGCAACAGAGGTAGATCAGCAGCAGGGCATCATGTCAGAATATCTGAACAGAAGAATCAATTAAACCGTAGAGCATCATCAAGAGCCGTTGATGAGATCTTGATTAAATCAGGGCCATTCGATCCTACTTAAAAGAAGAAGAGAACTCGGGTGCGGGTGGGTGTGTTAGACATCCGCACCAAAAGCCCAAACCTATTAATAACTGCCTAACGGCCTCGAAGCTTGTATAAAAGATGGAGAAACAGATTCCTTTCTTCTTCATGTACGATTTGTTAATAGAATTCCATTGTAGTTCTTCTAAACTCTGAAACTAGGGTTTGGTGACCACATTCACCATTATCAGTGAAAATCATCTCTGTTGCGTCCATTCTTTGCCTGTCTTCGTTCAAATTGCAGATTCCATGGCTCGTCGGAACAAGACCAAGGGTCCTCCGGCGGCTCTAGGCGAAGAAAACGCTTCAGTTGAAGTCACATGTCCGTGGTTGGGCTGCGGTTTTGTTTAAAAACAAAACAAAATAAAATAAAAAGCAGGCAATAAAAAAAAAGGCGAACAAGATGCTCCCATTAGTTTAGCGGAGAGCACACTCCAAAAGCGAACCAAGATGCAGAAAGGACATTTAGCCCTAATTATTTTGCAAGTCCTGTCTCTAGATATTTTCATGGCTGACACGTCTTCACCAAGGCTCCCATTAGTTTAATGGAGAATCGAACCAATGGCTGCAGGAAGGACATTTAGCCCTAATTATTTTCTTAATCCTGTCTCAAGATATTTTCATGGCTCACCCTCCCAAAGGACGCGGACACGTCTTCACCAATGCTCCCATTAGCTTAATGGAGTGCACACTCCAAAAGCGAACCATTGGATGCAAAAAAGACATTTAGCCCTCATTATTTTACGAGTCCTGTCGCTAGATATTTTCATGGCTCTCTCTCTCTCTTCTCTCTCTCTCTCACCCCCATCTCCTGTGCAGAGACATCGTGGATGCAGGATGAACTGAAATTGTTATTATATGCTGTTCTTTTTAGATATTTTGCCGTTCCTCATGGCCCTTGGGACCAATTGCCATTTGAAAAAGCGTATTTACAAATGAATATGGCCTTGGGAATGAAGATGACACGTTCCTCTGCTCATTATTCAATCTTTGAGAAATTATTCTTCCTCCTAGATATTTTTGAAGAGCCCTTCTCTCTCTCTTTCTGTTTTTGTCCTTCGGGCCCCTCCTCCCTCTCGTTAAATACATCTCCATGCCAGATTCAATCTCTTCACCCTTCTCTTCTTCTTCTTCTTCTTCTTCTTCTTCTTTTTCTTCTTCTTCTTTCTTCTCTGTGATGGGATGTTTCGGGAGGCCGGTCGAGGACTCGGCACAGTTACAGGTGAAGAACTATTCTCCATCCATCTTTAATACCATTTTGCACTAGGAATGTTTAGCTTCAATATGCGCGGGCACCATATGACCATTTCCTCTTGGAATGCATCACACTGGTTATGGTTCTTGACTCTTCGGATACAAATATTTTCTTGGTGAATGTCCTTCTTGCTAGTTGGTGATGTTTCAAGATTTTAATTGTACCATGGCACATGACATATCATTTTCTTCTTGTTAACTTGTGTGATCTATTGAAAAAAATTTCGAATTAATGCAATAGCTATTTCACCTTCATCATCGGTTAGATAAGAAAATGCTCATGCGTGCATGGGTAAAAAGTTTTAAAAACACTCAATCTAGTAGAGCAACACGAAGAAAGCTGATGAGAGGTCTGCATATCTAATTTCATATTTAGTTATTCCCTTTTCACTTTGCTTTCTGATGTGGGATTACAGGGTTAGGACTTTATTTAGGCTTGCAGATGGTCTCGGCCCAAAAATAGAAGTTGCTAGGTGTTGCTCAATCTTTATACTTATGCCATTTACTTCTGATTTTACATTCTGGGCAGAAGCAGTACACATATTCATGGATATTGTTATTGACACCCACCTAGTTAATTTTATCCCCAAATGCCTTTTACATTTTCTAGTGAATCTCACTTGTGTAGGTTGCGTCAGTTGAAAACATGTATATCTTATTGTTCTTCCTCTCTTGTTTTTGTATTATTTTTGGTTATGAATGCACTTCTATGTATAACATATTGCAATTGTATCTGATTCTAAAGCTTAAAGTCTTTGAAAAATGTTTGATATTTGGTAGTTCAGACATCTAAATGGGCAAAATATGAAATAAAATGAAATATTTCATTTTTCCTAACCTATTTCTACTCTACTCTATAAGCCCTATATCTGATATATTCTAATTTTTTTTGAACTGCATCACCAGTTCTTGAAGAAGGAGGCAATTGGTTTGAGGCAACAACTGTATAACTTGCGAGAAAAATGAATGGTATATCATCTTTCTTTGATCATAATCTGGTGAATACATGGGATGCAATTGATATTTATCAGCATATGAAAAGTTATCTTAAACATTTTAATGATTTAGGCTAAATTTGTATATCATTTATGAATGTGGTTAGGGACCTCTTAACTTAATTTCGTAATATGTTGACTTCATTTGCAAGATGGGAAACCCTATTAATGGGGTTTAATTCATGATTACTGGATTTGCTCAGGCTAAGTCAATCTAGAAACAAGGACACCTTGTAATATTATCATAAAGTATTTTGCCATGAAGAAAATAACCTTAAATTTTCTTTGGTGTATCTCTCTATGATCATTGATATGTTGAAGGTGAGATGAAATTTGGAAATGTAGAATATGATTTCTCCTATTTGTTGCCTTGCCTTCCACTGTCTTAACTTTACTTCACTGTCTGTTTATTTTTTTGAGGGAAACTTCACTGTATCTATTTTTTTTTCATGATATTGTGGCATTTTCATGATACAAGCAGTCACTATGTTCAATATATATTTTTCTTACTGTGGCAGTTGCTTAAGGAGGATGTATGCTACCTGATAGAGTTATTATAGCCTCTTTTTAAGTGAAGCTATTCCTTTTTCAGTATTTCAGGGGGAATGCCCAATATTTTTTGGGGCACGCATGCTCCTTTGTTTTCTCTCAACAGCATGTTATATTGGTGTTTGAACTTAACTGTTAATTATCTATCTTATTTATTTGGTAATTGAACTAACCAAAACTCAAGCTAATGATATTAAAAAGCATGGCATAACCAATGGTTATCTGAGTTTACGCTCAGCCTTCAATTGACCATCAAGAAGCTTCTGCTTCAAGTTGTACTTAACTCATGGTGTGTGACATTGTGAAATGTTTCTAACCAAATAAGTTGTCAAGTTTATGGAAATTTCTGCTTATTCTTATGTATTTATTTAGTTTTATGGAAATTATTTCCACTATCCGTTGTTATCATCTATCTTTAAATTAATCTATTAATTTTGGATGCTTATTTATCTGTAACTGTTATTGCTTTAAAGCTAGAAGTACATGTGTTCGTTTTTTTTCCTTTTCTTTCTTTCTTTTTTTTAATTTTTGTTGATATCTATCTGCTACAACCATGATTACTTAAAGCAACATGTAATTTCAAATCTGACACCAGAGTTATTTGCAGCATTAAAATTTATAACTCATGGATGAGTTTTCTAGATGACAAGGAAATAATAAATTTAACACAAAAAATACCCTCAAAGTTTGTCCATATGATAGAAATCGGCCACCATTAATCTTTAAGTTACACAAGTGGTTGGTTGAGTGCTTGTATGGTGGTCTTTGTAACAGTTCTAGCAACCCATAAAATTCTTTGTGACTTTGATCTTTAAAATTAAAACAACACATAAGATCCCTATTATTCGACAATTGTCTCTGAAACTTGCACAGTTTAGTTGATTCCCCACGAAAGTAGTAGTAACTCTTAGATGTTTATCAGTCTAGCTGTGGCCTCAATTTTTCTTATTGTCTGTTATTCTTATATGATGGGGTTTGTCTCATTTCTCTTTGGCTAATTCCGTGCCTATGCTCAATGCAATTTATAGAAATTCAATTCATGGTATATTCTAGCTATATTAACCTTCTTTTTAGAATCTTTTTGTTTGGCTATTTGGTGCATATTCCTCATAGATGAATGTAATTCATTATTGAAATGTATCAGCCTCAACTTCTCTTAGAATTTCCTAGTCTAGGATAGCTTGGAGGTTTCATCCTTGGTTGCATGACACCAAATGCCTAATCAAGAAGCTAGGTTGATAATAGTCCATCTAATAATATAGGTTTTCATATGTAGGCTTAGCAGGTTCAATACAAAGCCCCTCTCTCATTAACTAATTACTTGGCCAAGAATTTGAAACCAAGATTCATAGCATTAAACTTCAGGTTGTTAACCGCAAGAATAATCATGCCTTTATTCTAATAATCTTGGGATCAGCTATGTACATCCTTATTTTTTTGTTTACATTCAGCTCTATTAAGGGTTATCTTCTTTGTTACATGAAAAACTGACATATGAAGTTTTATTTCCTCAATCCATGTTATTTGAGGTCTGGTCTAATAACAGGTTAAATTAAGGCTTAAGAGAGTTTAACCTGCCTTTATGTTGCCAAACAAATTTTTATCAATAGGGTTAAAAAAAACCCTGGCCCACACACAGGTTACATGATGTTAATCTGACTCAAGAGGGATTTACAGCCCCGCCTTCTCCCTCAACTATCTTTTAACCTGGTTAAAGCCACCAAATTAATAAGCTCTAAAACGTGCATGAGGATTTAGTTAAACCCCATATAAAATTTAACCCTTCCAACCCTTTGTCCTTAACATGGGTTAATAAGAAGTTTCAACCCATTGCCATGTAGTGCCTTAGATCCACTACTCTATTTTGCTAGAACTATTATGATCTTGTTACTCATAAACGGAGCACTTATTAGTCTCTCCTGAACATATTTAATCATCTCAATATATTCTCCATCATTTTGTACTCAACTCAAGTTATAACTTGTATGTTTTTATGGATACACTCATTTCTTATCCTATTTCAGTGTAGATAGTTATTTGGTTGCCATAAAAACCTTACATCCTACTTGTTAGAAAATGTTCAATCCCGATCCTTCTCTTCAGTGCATCCCAGTGGTAGCTATTATTTGTTAGTTGTGTACATTATTCAATATGATAGGTCCTTCCAGCTTACTTTGTTACAACCATCAGTTACATAGGACAGAACTTAGTTTCATTAATGACCTTTTCAGTTTTTTTTTTTAAAGGTTCATAGAGTAGGTGTTTGACCCTTCTTTGTTTTTGTTAATTTTCTACTATTGTCATGTAACATTTTGTGTCTGGCTCTGCTCCTCCTTGACCCCTACTTGGCTTCGCTCACTCTGCTTTCCTCACTTTACTGTTCGTTTAATTAAGGCTTTATAACTAGAAAGTCGGCATTGGTGAATGTATTTGCTGTCAATGATCAGTTGTTATGATGAATGCCAAAAAACCTATTACCTGGGCTAATAAACAAATTGTTACGTACTGATCATGAAGAATAATTTATCCCTTTGCTAATTTATATCTTAAAGTGAAGTATCACTTGATACATTATTATTTCAGACTTTAAACTTTATAGGTCATGCAATGTACTGGCTAATGTTACACAGTAAAGTAAAAAAAAAAAACTGCTTGAACAATGATAGATGTTTTTTTTCTGTTTCTTTTCGGATACTTGAGAATGGATGTATTTTAACATGTTGCTTTATTTTGACTGTAATCTAGGTCCAGGATATTGTACCAATCATTTTATTGTAAGTTATGCAATTGCTGCCTCAAGCTCGCTGCCTCCCTCTACCAGAACTAGTAAGTACTACACTTCAGCTTTTGTCTATATATGAAGAGCACACAATGGCAGGTAATTTCAAAATTATGTTCTATATCATGTTGAACTATTTTAGAATTTTGAAACCTGAGTGGATGTTGGGAAACTTCATAGAAAATGCTCTTCGACTTCTATCAGATGAAGCAAATTTTTATTTAGGGGAGCTATTTGTATGTAATGTTTCATCTGTCGACACTTGAATGGGCATGAGATAGTTATACAAGGCTTTGACTAAAAGCATTTGATAAATGATTGCAAATATGTGGTTTGTTTCTCCGATTTTAAATTCAAGTTAAATCATAGGTTAGTTTCATTACATTCTAGTGTTGCATGTACGGTTGTTAATGGTCTTGGGAAGTTTCAAGGCTCAGCTCAGTAAAAGCTTGCTTAATTAGACTTCTTGTAATGGCTTTTAGTTCAGAAGTTAGGGGTTAGAACTTTTTGGGATTTAGATCTTTTCAGATGTTTGAACTTTTTGGCATGTAATAGGTATGAACAGTGTGTGTGCGCGCGCGTGTGGAGCCTTTGCTCCATCCTACTATCTCAAAAAAAAGAGATAATAATAACAATAATTAGACTCGTTGTCAACTACACAAGCTGATTTTGAATAAAGACCTGAGCTCACTGTAAGAGAAGATGGAGCTTGGGCATGGCTGGGCTCGGCTAGATTTATATTCAACCTTGGGCCCTTGGCTCCTTGATTTCTTAGGCTTGGTACTTGGATGAATGATTAACACCATTTCGTTATACTTTTATACTCTTACTTATCTGTTTTTTATTCATAAATAATATTGCTCGGATATTTTTAGTGTTTTGTGCAGAAGATAGATTTTGAATAAAGAATAAAGAAAAGAAGATCAAACGATGGACTTTTACAAGCTCAAAGCCCAATTACATCGACTCAGATCAAATCAAATCGAAGATTGGGGAATAAAGAGATGACATTAAATCAAATCAAAAAAATATATATAGAGAATCAAGTGAAGTTAAAGATTGTGAAAGATTTTCATTTGTTTTTATCTTTGTACCTGTCAAAAATTGTGTAAGATTTTCACTATATTTGTTCTTTTATTTGTACCCCTCTCCTTAGACTATAAAAGGAGAAGAATTCTAAGAAACAAAAACCGAAAGGACAAGAAGACAAGTAAATTTGACGCTCTCTAAACAAAGAACTATTGCTTTCTCTTGCTCTTCTTCTCCAAATTTCATAAAAATTTGTAGATTCTTGGAGTTTCTTACTATTTTTCAAGTTCATGTTTGTAAGTTTCTTTCAATTACTAATTTTTTTTAGTTGATCAATTTTTGTTCTTCTTTCATGAATTCATTTTGCTATTATATATATATTGTTCTTGATCTTATTATGAGTAGGTAAATCTTAAAAAATATATAAATTAAACGAAACTGAATTAATAACTTGTTAACTCTTCTAAATCTCTTTATTTTTATGTTTTAGTAAAATTAGACACAAGATTATGTTAGGTTTAAAACAAAATAATTCTTAAATAATCAAGACTTTAATAGATTATATATTGTTAAAATAATAATCTATGCTTGATATTGAAAATCTAGGGTTATGATATTTAGATTTAGTTAATTTTGATTTATATTTTTTATAGTTATTGATTTAATCAAAATTGACCGGTTATTACAAATCATGTATAATATATGCTTTAAGAAAATAAATTGATAATTACAATGGTGATTCTTAGAGAGATCTAATTAGTTTTCATATTACTAATCTTGTGGATTCAAATTTAGATACTTATTCTTTATCAAATTGCTAGATACATCTAAAAACAACAAACGTCTTTTTCTTTATTTCCCAGTTCACCTAAATAGATTGTTAAACTAGATATTACCATCTTCCTTGAGTATTCAATCCACAAAGTATTACGACTAGACACCGTACGCGCGCTTATGATAACAAATTAAAATTCACATCAATAAATTCAAGTCCTAGTTTCACATCATTTTAATTGCATTTCAAATTGCTTTCTGGTCTAATGTATTAAATTAATAATATTTCAACCATTCCCTAAAGCATAAGAAAAACTTCTTTGGACACTCCACCATAAATGGTAACATGAATGTCTCAACAAGATTTGAGCCAAGATTTAGAACCTACTTCAATCTCTAAAAAATGTATACATGTTATTGACTTCATTTTTTTCTGGGTATGATAGTTAAGATTAGGAGGGATAATAACAAATTAAAGTATATGAGTAGATGTATATTGGCGGCTCTAAGTAAGGGTTAGCAACAGGATGTATGTAATATTGATCAGCAACTACTTGCTCTCTTGAGGCTAAAATGGTGGTTATTGGTGTGAATTTTTTTTTTTTTTTTTTGAAATGTTAAAGTTTCAGGTATCCTAGAGTACCCAACCCTATTACAGATAAATCTACGTAGTGGTCAATCCAACCTCCAGACTAATCTCTAGGTGTCCACAAAGCGAATTGAGCCAGCAGAGTTACTGGGAAGCAAACTCAGTATTTTACCATCCACAATCCACCTAAGAGAGGCTTCGAACTCGTGACCACTTGACAGAAAACCAAGTGATCATGCCACAAGGCCTTATTGGTATGAAGTTGCAATAATAACCCCTATACTTACATTATTTTGTATGTACCCAAAAGTTTACCACCCAGAACTGGTGCCTGGTGGCCAAAATTGTCATTACTCAATTCTTCAAGTATTCAAAGTTAAAAAGAGGAAATATAACTTTGGCAACATATACACTAGTTGCTTAGATTGTAAATGGGCCTGATAAGTTCGCCTGCTCTGTCATTTAGAGTGTTTTCAAGCTTTGCTGATAAATGAAAAAAATATTGGCTTTGAAAATAACTCTAAGTTAATTGTCTGTCAATGTTTCTTGAATAAATAGTTGTGGTATGAGTTTAGTGGATTATTAGGATTTTAATGATTATGAATTTGCGTCACATGTGCTTCAATATCAAACTTATTGAAGTTCTTTGTAAAGGTGGGAATAAGCAAAGAAAAAAAAGAGTAATGACATGCAACTGATCCTTGGACTTAATCCGTTGGTATGTCTGTGACCTATACTTGAGTATTCTACACTACACAGAAATGGGCTTTCACGGGGGTTTAAAACTGTCGTTAAAAGCATCTATCCGGCAACGTTAAAGCTCACGGTGATTTTAGCCCACCGTCAAACCAAACACGTCACGACGATTCTGAGAATAACCACCATGTGCACATGGACATTTCACGACGGTTTTCTGGAAAAGCACCATGAAAAGTCAACATATATATAATGCATTTAAATGTCTATGAAAATTGTAACTTTTTACGGCGGTTCTAAAAATAACCGTTGTTAAAAAATAATATTTCACGGCAATTATATTTATAATCGCTGTGATATCTGTGAAAATTTTAAACTTTCATGGTGGTTCTAAAAATAACCGCTGTGAAAGAGAATATTTCACGACAGTTATAATTATAACTAACGTGATATGTCTGACTTTTTTCAAAAATTAAACTGTCTTAACATAAATAATAGTAGATTTTCGTGTAAGGTTGGCGTCTTAATCTTGCTTACACCAGATATCACAACAAAACAAACAAAACAAATCAAACAAATACAAAAAACATAGGCATTCTCTTATCTTTTACATCAGATCAGCTTATTTTTAACCAGATCACCTTGTTTTTTATTTGATCACCTTCTCTTACAACATATATATCCATATGTACAAACAAATACAACAAAACCCTTCTCTTATACCACCTTGGTTTTCACTTAATCTCGATACGTACATGTTTCACGAATTAAAGTTGGAGACAGATGACCTTGAATACGTTGCTGAGCAATGACAGGGTATCAGGCGAATCAATGGCAACAAGGAGATCAAGGCAGAGGGAACACCGACTGAACAAGGTGAACGGACTCGTACCTACGAATTCTAGCATTACTGTTAATGGGGTAGTCATATGTCATAACAGACAGGAAAAATAGGGAGAAATAAGATAATAGAAACAAATCACAAAAATACCTATGAATGGTCTCGATGACGAGTCTCCTATGTGAATCCAATGGACTATTTGATAATACGATAACTCAGATCTCCAACCTGGGCACGCAAATCTAGGGTCGTCAGAAAGCGACCTAGTGAGTGGTAAAATGAAGGAGATAGTAATATGTACTATAGTAATACAAACACGATAATAATATATAATACATGTTTATGTAATAGTGATATCATATAATA
>JAXCLS010000234.1:26475-37608 GCA_035584285.1 Agave angustifolia | reverse complement strand
AACTTTTTGTGCGAAATCACATGTAAGCATGGCTTCTCCTTTATGCTTGTTGACAGTTCTTGAACTATCACTTGAGCGTGGACCTTAAGCGGTTAGGTAGAGGACGAGTGTTATTAGTTAACTCTTGAACACCACCATTTCAAACTTTTCCTCCCTCCTCATGTGGGGCTCTGATATGACATTGGGAAGATTGATTTTAAAGATGTATCATGCATGAAATCAGCAATTAAAGAAACTTTGCTACAATGCAATTTTTTTGACATTGGACTGTCACTTTATCTAAAAAAAATGCAGCTGTTAAGTAGTTGGCCAACAAGGCAAGTAAAACCAACCTAAAAGCAATTGAGATAATATAGGGCAGTTAGATGGAGGTATTTTTGCTTAGAAAGCTGTGATCTTCTCTCCTTGCTTCCATTCTCTTTTTCTCTTGTCTAATTTTCTGTCTCAGTAATTGCTGGATTTCTGCTTCAATATGCAAAATGTATACTATTTTCCTATTGTTATTCTTTGTGGCCTTGAATCATTCATCTGATCTGTAGTCTCAATATTTAATAGATAGTTCTACAGTCATTGCCATGATAAATTCAGGGGGATGATTATCCGGCTTACATATCCCATTACAGGCACTGCTCGTGTCCGCTTTGTAGGACATAATTTGTTTCATGTTAGATAGGAGTTGTTATATTTATTCAAGTTGGAGTTGATTTGGGACATTGTGTTTTTCCCTTCTTATAAATACTGCATCTTAATCAGAGAAAGACACATCATTTATGAATGAATGATAATTGCATTACTTCCCTCTGAGTGATTCTTTCCATATTCCAATTCTCTATTTGTTCCTCTCTCAAGCAACCTTCTTTTCATTTCTCCATGTTTTCTTTCCTTCTCTTCTGCCTTTCACAAGAAATTCCATGAAAATCATATTGGAACACTAAAACCTGAGTTTGCGTCTTCCTGTTTTTGTGTACCAATCTAAAACTTACAAAAATATGACATTCCTACCTTAAGATCCAAATCCAAGCTATAGCTTAACCTATAGGTTACGTGAAAGTCTTTGGATGACTTATAACAGAAGCTTTCAATTTGCATTTCACCTACCATATGAATTAAAGAAAATGATCCTAAACTAGAGGTGGCCAACAAATCAATTGAATTTTAATCAACAAATTGTAGCCTTTTGATGCTTTCAGTTTAATCCATAATATAATCATTTCTTATACATGTTGTCATCAACAACCAAAAGAGAGTTGACATTGATCTTCTGCAATACTAGCTTTTGGAGAGTTTTTATTCTTTTGATTTTGATCGCTATTTTCATGTTTTGATTATTCAACATCATGGTTTCAAATATTGACCGATTCCAATACATATCGACAATATTGTATCGGGTTTTGAGGTACCCGATTCGATATTAGCTCTATAATACCGGTAAATATTGGGGTTAATATTGCCGATATGACTGATATTTCAATATTGATTCTAAAAACCATTGGCCAATACCGACACCGAGATTTTAAATCATGTTCAACATTTAGCATTCTTTCTTGATGTGTCATTTCTTCTTGCAATAGTTGTAGGAAATCTATTCATGGTTTAAAATTTCGGTATTGTGATCGGTATCGGCCAATATGATTTTTAGTAGCAAATTTGTCAATATCGACCGTCCATATCGGCCACATCGACCATATATGCCCCATGACCGACCGATATTATAGGATTAATATCGTATTGAGTACCTCAAAAATCTGATATGATACGGAATCGGCTGATATTTGAAACTGTTGTGATAGAAGGAAGATGGTACACCCCTAATTAAGGGTGTTTCCTTTATTTATAGCATTGAAATAGTACATGTCTCAATGGGAATAGGAGATTACAAATAATAGAAAAAAACTATCTTTAACTAATCTTACAAATGTATACTATTCTACTCTAATAGAAACCATGGTTTGGACTTTAATCTAAATTTCTGCTTGTAAGCATTGGATCCCCTTCCTTTGACCCCCGTCTAGCAAACAAGCCAACTCCTTGACCATTAGTATTACCATTACTATCATGCACGATCAACTCCTTTTCAGTCTTCTCTTATTCAACAAATTTTCTTTCATATTTAAATGAGATAAAATTTTGCCATTGATCACAGTATCTCTAAATGCTTGTAAAAGGGTGGTAAGGAACATAACAATAAGAGGGCTTGATTGTCATCATCAAATTTAACATATTTACCTCATCATCAATTTTAACACCCAAATTTGTAAAAATGAAATTAAATTTCACAATGTGAGATTTAATAGGAGGTCCTTGAGCCATCTGAAGTGTGTAGTGTGTACAACTGCTGCTTCAGAGGAGCTGATTGGTGAGAGAATTCGTCGGATATAACTCTTTGAGTGTACGCCACAGATTAACAATCATCTGTCCACTAGGACTTCTTGCATAACTTTGTTAACACAATTGGATGGCAGATTGGGTTTTCTCATCCAAATCATTCTAAACTTCATTTGACATACTTTTGGATTCTTCTCCTTCCTGAGCAAAGCCTTCAACTCAGTATGAGTCAAGACGAGCAACATTGAACTTGCCATATACTGAAATTGAAGTTGTCATCAGGCTTCTCGATATCGAATTTTGTAATCAACGATATTCTAATGCCTGATCATCCATCTGAAGCTTTGATACCGGTTTTGATTGTGAAAATTATCAAGATCACGCATATGGACCAAGTATCAAACAAACAAATAAAGGAGAGGAAGGAGTCACAATCTTACGTGGTTCAATCTTCTAACCTACGTCCATGGACAAAGAGAGCTTTTACTATGAAAAATTGCGAGGTGCAAAATTTTGATGGTAAACACTCAAATCCTAATCTTGAAACACCCCAAATCTCACTGGAGGCACTTGCCTTTTTCTCACACAATGAACCCTAGATTTATAGAACACATATACATATAAAAGAAACTTTTACAAATGGAATCTGGGTCATGATTCCACTCCCCTCCACACAGACCAACATGGAAGCCCTCTGATCCACCATAGACCTCCACAAATTTTCTGCTCCAAAAATTAGCGAGCACCTTATAGCTTGATCTAGGTCACCCTTATGAATTCAAGACACACATAACAATAGGGAAAGCCTTGTCAGGGAAAAAAACACATGAATCATTATCTGAAGTCATGTTATATTTTGCATCTATTTATCTACATCTATGTTTTGTAAGTAATCATCTAAATTGATTAACTGTATCTGCATCATATGTAGTCTGCAGGCTAAAGACTATTCTGGTGCTTTGTGAAAGGCAGCTGGACCAAAAGAATAAAGAGACATTGTGTAGTCTAATGTTGTAAATTTGATTGTCGAAGGATTTTTAACCCCCTATTCAGTCAAGAATATTCTGAAACAATCCAAAATTGCAGTTTTATCCTTCCATCTTAAACACAGTCTGATTTTCCTTAAAGTTTTGGTTTCTCCATCTTTTCCTTAATATCCTTATTTATTGCCTTTTGTTTTGCATATATGTAGACTTACAAAACCAATATTACTCTTTCATGAAGTCATTCACATTGTATTTACAATTTCTTAACATCTGTTTTCATTGGTTATTTGCTTCATTTTTAAACATTCATGTTGTTACAGTCAAATCTGGTGTTTAGACATGGAGTTTTGTAAAAAAAATTTAACGTATGTGCAGGTAGTAATACTTGGAGCAAAGTAGTAACTCTAAATCGAGGGCCCTCTGCTCGATTTTCAGTAGCTGGCGATTGTCTGGATGAACGTCGAGGCATTATTGTGTTCATAGGTGGATGCAATAACCGCCTTGAGGCTCTCGATGATATGTACTATTTACATGCAAGTATGGCTTCTTTTTCTACACAACTGCTTGTCTGACTTCTGTACAATTCACCCTCTTGTCAATCCATCTTTTTTAATCTATCAGTGTCTGCTTGCATGATTCTGTTGCATGTATACTCTTGCTCTTACAGTAATGCAATGTGTCTTAGATTGACTAACACTTGTAATAGTTCTCTTTGTCGTGGATCTAAATTAATGTGTATATGTTTGTTCCTTGTTGATTTGTTACTAGTGCCTGGGGAAAATGGTCTTGCTGAACCAGCAATAGAGAGGCCCTCCATTAGGAGAGTGTTGAACAAGGGTAGAGAAAATAACCTTCCAGCCAAAGAACCAGAAAAAAATAATAATGTGGACATTCTTGGGGGAAAGTCTGATTCATCCCATACTGTGAATTTGCAAGGATGCAGCCAGGCAGGTATGACTTTTTTAGTGTCAAATACTTGACTGATTACAAGAATCTCATCTCAATCTTTTTAAATTCCATTTGAAGATAGTATCCTGGTATTCATCACTGATCATACACTGAGAGTTGTGTTTCTTGTATTTTGAAGGAATCTGGGATATATCATTTGTTAATCTATCATTTCTAAGAAGACGCAATATAGAAAAATCATTTGAAATTGTAATAGTGAAGTCTATAGGTTATATTTTCTAAGTTTTTCATTTTGAAATACCTTGTGATATCCTGTGAAATATCCTGGTTTTTAGTTGAAAGTTATAATAGTGCATGCAATTTCTCAGGTGATTCCATGTCATCTGTAGAGGTTATGTTTGAGGCTACAATTACAGATGCAAATCAACATGGATACGCAATAGAAACAACCATCAACGGCAAATTGCTTCGTGGAATGCTGTTCTCCTCCACAGCAAGCTCTAATCAAGATGGTCAGACTTACCCTAACAAGTAAGAGTGTTCTTCTCCACCATCACCTCCTCGTCTTTATATAATTAATCATTGATGCATTTCTGCTTTGTTGATTTTAGGAGAAGAGTGGGAGTAGATGTTGAAGGCACTAAATTGAATGAGCGCCAACCTTTGTTAAACAATGTCCAGATCATGTCTCAGGAAACAAAGGATCATAAGAAAATTTCTGCTACTTGTGCTATTGAATCGGCATCAAAAGAAAAAACTGTAGAAATTCTTTCTACAAGTTTGACCTATTCAACTACTGATGGTGGTTTTCACCAGGCAAGTACGGTTAGTTTTTGTATCTCTGCGTGTCTGTTTCTGATATGGGTAACATTACGTTAACAATATTAACTGGAAGAAGTAAAAGAGAAATAGGATATCACCCGTCCATTTCAAGAGAGATAGAGATGCGCAATTTGAAACTTTGCATACATATATTGGGCAGTTCCTTTGATCCACTGTCTCAAAAACCTTTAGACCATGGCGGACATGTCGTCTGTGGTTTTCCTCAGTATCGTGTTTTTGGGGCCAAAAATGATTGGTGATCTGGCAAAAAGTGAGGCCATTGTGTCATTTAATGACAATTGAAATCTACCATGTTCCTGCCCATCCAAAATTTAACTGTATTGGTGTTTAAAATGCATGTGTACTCATGATTGATATGATCATTTAAAAATGTGCTATATTTGTTCTTTTGAAATGTATTCATGTTATGTATGTTAACATTGGCAGAAAATGTTCTGCTGAATCACTAACTTCAACAATAAGATCACCCCATCTCCATTACTTCATATCAAAGTCTGCATGCAAATTCTAGAGATAGGATCAGTGAGATTTATGCTACTCCCCAGTGACCCCATTCATTGATTTGAGAATGCTTTTTAAGGTCAGAAAGTGAACTTCAAGGTTGTTCTACTGTCTCTATTGAAGAACGCAAACAATTCTGAGGAACATCAGTGCAAATAATCTGGATGATCAACCTTTATCTCCAGAAGTCATCAGCTGGATCCTTAGGTAGCTCTGGAACTTCAGCCCCACCATATGTCTTCCGAGTGTCTGTAAGTGGCACCAAACAACTCTTACAGACACATCCAGTTACTACTTCCATTCACTGGCAGAAAATTCCCGCAAGCCCTTTATTGTTGGGAGTTGCATCCATTCCTCTTCATCAAGCGGACTCGGTATGGGAAAGGCATTTAAGTTGGAATTAGTTCCCTTACTGGAAAAAGAGAGAGATGCATAGATGGTTAACTAGCCGCAGATCTTCTATTTTAGTTGCACAACATATAATTTTTTACATGATAGCATCTATTCTCAAATTCTATGGATAGGATTCTAGACAAACTCTCTCTCTCTCTCTCTCTCTCTCTCTCTCTCACACACACACACACACACACACACACACACACACACAGGTATGTGCTGCAGCACATATAAATTTATGTGTTGAAGCTCTTTCCAAGATGTATATCCTCAAAAGTTGTGGATGAAAAATCATAGGTTTTAGAGATCATTTGCTCTCTGTTATGTGGTAACAATTTGAACAGTTTCTGTATCATAGTCTTTTTTTCCATGTATCAGCTTGGTGCGGATCATAGGTTTTTTTTTTTTTTGTTTTTTTCTCCCACTCTTTTTGCAGGCTTCAACAATTGTGGAGCGACCATCATTTTCATCTAGAAACATGAAATGTGGATCAGAAAACATGGAGCCATCAAAAAATCTGCCTAGAGACATGACAAAGGACTCAGAAATCTTGAATGCATCACCAGTGCAAGATCTGAAGACTGAGACAAAAATACTGGAACCATTATCATTACCATCGGAAGACCTGTATATTGACTCAGAAAAACCGATTCCATCGCAAATGCCACCAGAAAACTTGAAGAATGTCTCAGAAATCTTGAAAAATGATGGTGTTTCTGATGAACCACAAAAAATTGGTGCAGAACACCCATGTGACTCCCGGGCTGCAGATACAGAGCACTTAACTCGTCCTCAAGTGAAGGTCATCTCTTGCATCTTTGTGCCTCTTCAAAAGTTTGTTTTAGTTTGTCCCTCTCTGTGTCTCAGAATGACGGTCCTAAGCTTCAATAGACTTGTTAGACTAACTTTTACATTAAGCCCCTCTCTGGCTCGTAAGCTGACATGGCAAGCATTTGCATCAAGTCAAAGAGTCATCAGGTTGGCCAACCCTCTGTTACTGTGTCGATCTTTCCGTGTCGCCATGTGGTATCTATGCTTCATCAGTTGCTTCTCAGCGGGAGAGAGCTGGGACAAGGGTTTTAAGTATTTTTGCAAGTTAAAAATTGTACAGTTTTCAATCTCATTTGATTTTCTTCTCATTCATGCTAGGATCTGGAGCAAACAATATTTACCGAGCCCAAGGATCAGAATGAAGGACAGAATAAGAGCATGCTGACTCTTGGGAAAAGGTTGATCGAGTGACTTGGCCACTCGATGGAACAGCATTTCCTTCTCTTCTTGCTTCATTCGAGCAAAGGATTCGCATTCTGAAGCCAACTTCCCATTGCATGTAAGCATCCCCAAAGTTCACACCAAAGGTTTCAGTTGCCATATAAAATCGAAGGTCTGCCCCTTCTCCGTGTCTGTGTCTGTATAAATGAGCTGAAAGAAAGGAAATGAACCGAGAACTAGTGTCAGGGCATAGTGTCAAAGATTTTCAGTGTATTTTCAGTCTGAGATCATATTGTCGAAATATTTTCAGTGGATTTTACTTCTAAATGTGTTTCTCCATAAAAGTAGTAACCTCATCTGCATGCATAGATATACTGTGTTCTTTCTCAGAGCAGGCAGGAGGCAATGCGTGCATGGCATTTGCCGCAGTGGGGAATAACACTGTTGGTATCACCATTATCGATTAAGAGCATTTGCACAGGTCATCTTCTTCCTTTTTCCTCTTATTTGTGATTTACTGCCAGATATCGGTAAAATTGTTCGAGTATCAGAAATCCAATATTGTGCTGCTCTGAACATTCCCCCCTGTTTTTCTTTGTAACAGATCAAGTTTCAGGAGGGCCTTCTTTGTCCCTCTCTTTTGACTGACATTCGCGAGAGGTGCTTAATTGTTCTCTTGATTGGTGGAATTAGACATGAGATGATATTTTTATCTCCTCAGATATCTTGATTGTGGTTGGTTAATTTGGTGATAATTGAATTGATGATGCAGGGGAATTTGGTGCTTCAGCAGCCCTTGGGCTTTGTATGGTGGAGTGGAGATCATGAAGCTTTCTTAATAAGAGATGAGAACGTTCAAGGAAAACACTTTTGACACAGAATTTACATCTTTACTAACTTGGAAAAAATAAACTCAACTCTGTTGCAGTGTCATTCATGGTTTAATAATTGTAGTTAACAACTCCAAAACTTAGGCTTAAAATGCAGTTTAGAAAAATCTAGTCGAGCTAGGTTTTTATTAACTCCAAAACATGAAAAAGGAAGAAATAGAGTTTTGAGCAAACTTCAGTAATAGACTATAGCTTAGATAACTGAAATTAAAAATTTCTAACCCTATAGATCTCTTCATTTTTGGGAGCTTTCTTCTTCGATTTAGGGCATGTTTGTTCTTCACTTTCGAGTGAGAAACATATTGTTCACTCAGGTCAGCTCATCAACTTTGCAGATTGCGTTTGATTGAGCGGTGTTGGAAACTGATCATTATTATGCGGACCCCCATGTGATTTTAAGTTGACCTCTCTCTACGAATTCGCCGCGCAGGGGCATGAAATGAGACGGATTTCTGCAACATGCGGGGCTTGCGTGAACACGTGAAAGCTGCGCGATTTGATTGGACTGCAGATTTCTGAATTTTGAGCTTTGAAACAAACACGCCCACATGAAACAAGGGTTAAATGTACAGATCTTTCTCAACAATAAAAGTAACAATAAAAGGGAGAAAATAGGAAATAGACCGTCAACATCCACACCAACAAAATATGAAAGCAGCACTTTGGTGCCCTGCCTGTCTTGAGTCTGAAGTGCTAAGCTAATATGTGCTAGCAGCAGCAGGATGCAGCAGCAGCAATAAGTAATTTCCAACAAATTCCTAGCATGTAATAAGCTGTAAAAAGCATTGAAATTTAATACTCAGCATACAATATCCGGGGGGACCATGAAAATTCAGAAACTACAGCAAGCAGAACTTACTTGCAGAAAGAAATATAATATGATTAAGCTTGATTAAGGAGAAACACAAATTGAAAAACATCAGTCTACAAATCCAGGGATGAATGCTTTAACCCTACATCACACACCAACAACTTACAACATGAAGCTATATGATACATAATCCAGACAATCTTCTTCCACAACTACCCAAAGTTCTTTAAACAATACACACTTAACAAACAACAGTTTCTTATTTTCTTTTTTTGTTTCTCCTTTTGGTTGTCCGCAATGGATATCTCAAGATTCTAGATAGTGCTGCCATCACTTCCCGCCATCACCAAAGAGATAGCCGAGGGAGGAGCCGCCTCCAGGGGCAGAATGCACCTTTGTCGAAGGCCGGTCCTGCGCCAACAGTGAAAAAAATGTTTAGAAGTGGTGACAGTATGCAAAACACCAAGTCATTTACCTGTAGAAATTATATGTTGTTTTACTATGTAGAAGAATCGATACAGCTGTCAAACAAGAAACAACAAGAATTTCTAATAGTAATCATGCTTCAAGCAAACAGTCTGAGGTTTAGCGACAATAACATGTGATTCTCTCCATGTGTGATAGACAACAGACTCTGAAACCAAGAGCTAGAGACAGTCATAATATTGTTTTTAATATAATTAAAACACATGCTACATATACTGTAATGGAATTAGAGAGAGGAGTCACGTATGAGCTCCTCAACACATGAAATGTACTCTCCTACTTAGGTTTGACAGTAAAATATGTGGTAAACATATATTCAGCATGAAGACAAACGGTGGACTGGAATACAATCAAATGAAATAAAGGATGCGCCCTCAATAGAAGAAGCCAGGCTTACTGATGTTAGTCTAAAGGAGAATAGTTGAACGATCCAGATATAATAATACAGATAAATTGTTGGCCAATCAACAGTGGTGAATGTGAACAGATATTGAAGTATTCAACAGTACATCGTAGGAGATAAATAAGGACATATATTTGAGTAGTTCTAGCCATACCGTAATGAAATTGCCAGTGTTTTGGCCATCAGCTCGGAAGTAGTTGTTCCCAGCATTGCCCTGAATGCCTGCTGGAATCTCTTTCAGCTTGTTAACGGGTTCAGGAGCAGGCTTCTCAACAGGTTTCTCAGGTGCAGGTTTGGGGGGAGCTTCGCCACTCCCAAAAAGGTACCCCAAAGAGCTCTGCCCTCCTCCACTGCTGACTCCACGACCCATTATTTCTTGGGTGGCTGATGAGAACGGTTACATACAAAGTTTCAGTAGCCAGGAGTAGAGCGTGTTATAATATAAATTGAGCACGCAGATGAAGTATCATTGTGATATTTGTAAAGGAAGAAATAAGAAAAGTAAATAGGATAAGAACAGGCTGATATAGAATAACACTAGACTATAACAACAACAACAACAACAACAAAACCTTATCACGAAATTAGGGATTTGCTATGGTAATCCTTTTTCTCCATTCAACTAAAGACCACCTCGTCTGCTAAATAAAATAGCAGTCACCATTTTTTTCCCCTAGCACTGATCCATGTTCATTCTAACCTGCTCTGTTCCTAGTTGGCCAATTTTATCTAAATTTCTATTGGCAAAGTGGAAAAAGGGATGAATACTGAACTTGCTTCCAATGTTCTGCATATGTCCTTAAACTTTATTAGATGCAATGTGATTATCACAATAAGCATACCCCTATCCATCACTGACATTCCCACAAATGGGATTTTTTTTTTTCCACATAAAAGAAGCACTCTCTCTACCGAGACCATTGGTGGACTAAAAAGTCTAAGAAAAGGAGATGCTTGATGCTGTAGCCATAGATTGTTAGCACCAAATGCTCACAATTCACTTACTTGTATTATTCAATGTTTAATTTAGTCACAAGTTTATATCTTTAAGGAGTTTCAATGTTTCCTCACGTTCTTCTAAAAAGTTGCTAACTTTCCCTTGTCATCGCTGAGCTCTTCCTTTGGAAAACTATACGATTGAATCGATATTCATCAAAATATTACAATCATTTCAAACAAAAAGTCGATTGCGTCTAAGATCCAGCAGAAGAGCACTGAAATCGACTGCAAAATTTTAAATTCTTCTCTTTTTACCAAAATAAATCAAAAGCAAAGCATCAGCCCATTCCATAAAATCTACCAAGATCTGATCTTTCGCAACAACACATCAAAGACATACCCAGATCTAATTAGAAGAAACAGATTGATCAG
>JAXCLS010000185.1:0-10963 GCA_035584285.1 Agave angustifolia | reverse complement strand
ATGCTTACATTCGTTCATCATTATATGCTAAATATTGTTTTACACGTTGGTACTCATTTAAATAAAGAAAGCAATTGAGAACCTCAACTCTTATCTAAGAGAAATCTTGAGGAGAAGTTTAGAGATCTTAACGAGGTATGCAACTTTAGTTATTGATTATAACTTTATTGTTTATATGTGTTATTTTTATTAGTTGTTAGTTAAGTTTTTAATTTCACATTAGACTAACATATCACATATTCAATCCCTCTAAGTGATTTCAATTGATATCAGAGCGGGTGCTCTTGATTATCGGTTTAACCATCGAAGAGTGATCCTTTTTATTTTCTAATCACATTTTTTGTTTATATACACATGTGAGTTTGATGGTCTTTAACTCCCTATTTGGAAGGTTAAGATGGCTATATTTATTAAATCACAAGGGAGTTGAGTTGCCAAATCAATCACAAAAGATTTTGTGCAACCAGATATTGATGAGGACACTTGGTCCAAAACCGTCATCAAGAATGATGAAGTCAATGCAAAGGCAGCATGCCCTGATGTAAGAACTTAATGTTGATAATCTATCCCAAATCATCAATTCCACATCAACCTATGATATATTGCAAAATTTGATCATCACACATGAAGAGATTTCACAAGTGAAGAAAACAAAACTTGATTTGCTTACTTCAAAATGTGATAGTTTTCATATGCTGGATTATGAATCCTTTGATAATATGCTCACCTGGTTTGCTACTATTACTAATGGACTTATTTCTCTAGGTAAACCTATTTTCAAATACAAGAAGATGCGGAAGATTATTATAGCACTTTCCAAATCTTGTGAGGTAAAAGCTACCATCTTAAAGGAACTCAATGATAAAGAGAAAATAGACTTCACCACTTTTATGGGTTACTTGAAAACCGATGATATGTAGAGAAGGTAAGAGAGAAACGTAAGCCGCAAAAGAAAAAAAGTACTGCATTCAAGGCCTCCCCAAGAGAGCACAAGAAGAAAAGTATTGCCACACCAACTATCTCGAAAGATGATGAGAAAATGAAAGATAAGGAAGATGAAGATTTCTCACAACTTATAAAGAAGATGGGAAAAATATTCTATAAGCAATGAAAGAGTATCCAAAAAGAAAGATGACAAGAAAAGAAAGACAAGAAGAAGGCAATGAAAGCCACATTTGATTCATAGAGTTACTCCGATGGAGAAGTTGATTCCACACACGTGTGCTTCATGGTTTAAGGGGATGACCCCTTAAGGTAAACTTAGAATCTCATTTACATTTTGATGATCTTAGTGTGAATGCGATTGCTTCATTTTTTTTTTTTAACAATTTGCAGAAAAATATAGTTTGTTTAAAATTAAAAATAAGAATTTAAAAAGGGAGAATGATTCTCTATCGTCAAAATTAAATGTTGTTTTATAAGGAAATGAATTTTTTAAAAACCAAGTTGATTTGAGTTCAAAAGAAAAGGAAATGATTTTAAAAGAAAAGAAGGATTTGTCTATTTCTTTTGATAAAGTTAAAAGTGATTTTGATTCTCATTTGATTTCTTGCAAAAAAATGAGAAACCAAAAGTTTTGATTGATTTTGAAGATTTTACAAAATTAGAAATGAAAATTAATGATTTGGCTCAACCTTGGGCCAATATGCTTTTGATCATGATAGATTAGAATCTATGTTTCGAAAGAAACAAGTTTCACATATGCATATTCACACACCACATGCGCACCATGCTCACACTCATGCCCTAGTGTATACTTGTACACATTGTGGCCGCAAAAGCCATTTGACTAAGTTTTGTTATGATAGATTACATGTATTTAAGAAAAATATTTGAGTTCACAATAGTACTAACCCCCAAGGGCCCAAGAAGGTATGGGTACCAAAAGGTACACTGATTTTATTTAATGTTGGTGTATCTTCTCTCAAGACGTGAAAGAGTTGGTATTTTGGTGATCGATGCACAAGGAGATTGATGGATAACAAAATTGAATGCACAACTATCAAGGAGCTAAGGTAGGAAGACAACTTTTGGTTTGGAGAAATAGAATTAGGTAACTATCTTTATCCTTTATTTTTAGTTTAAATATGCCTTTGATTGGCTGTTTATAAGAATATTTTATTTGTATAGCAGATATATATTTTTTAAATGTTTAAATACAAATTTTGTGGGAAGTTGTCATATAATTGTATAGAATTTGAGATAGACTTCTGATTTTTTATCAAACTTGACCTATATCCTTTGTGTATTCAATTCTAATTTAGTTGTATGTGTAAATCCTAATGTGTATAATTCTTGCATTTATACATGTATTCTTTTTGAAATTTACTTATTTTTATTCGGTTTAGTTTTGAACTAAATTCAAATTATTTTTCAATTAGTATATTCATTTTTCACATGTTAGTATTTTTAAATTATTTTCAACTATTTTCAACTAGTTATTTTTGAAAAAAATCCAGACTTCAGATATAGGTTCAGTTTAGCGATGTGATGGTCTAACTTGAGATTTGGGTTCAGTTTAGCGACGTGCTGGGTCAAACTTGAGATTTGGGTTCAGTTTAATGACGTGATGGTTGGACTTGAAATTTGGATTCAGTTTAGCGACGTGATGGTCAATTTTGAGATTTATTTTAGAGCATCACGGTCTTCAAAACATAGAGTTTGGATTTGACTCAAGTCAGCATCCTATTTACAAAAGGAGTTTTACCAACTCAAAGACTTATTGTTCATTTAGAATTTTGACAATTTTGGACTTGATAATCAATTTTCGGATTCTGGAATTCATTGACTTCAGAGATCAATTTTGGAACCCTAGGCAATTTGTAGACGCAAGTACCTTGTTTGTCAAACATAGATCTCGCTTGAATGTCGATTTTATTACGAGTAGCTTCACGTAAAGTCTCTCCAAGAGAAGTTGAAAAAAGACTGTTCCCTTAAGTTGGGGTGCAAGAGGATGGGGAGTGAACTTTCTCATCACCCACCTCACACCTCTGATCACAACAAAGGAAACATTCTAGTTCGCCAAAGTTATGTCGGAGTTACAACCAAATTGACATAAGAGAATAGTATCACTGATGAGAAAAGGATGGGATGTAGTAGTGACAATAATAAAATAGAGAGATAAAAATTTAATGGATTGCCCCGTGTTGTTGTAGGAGACGGAGAGCATATATAAAAAGTATGTGCTTTGAAGGGTTGCCAATGAACGTGGCACGCGAACGCTAGACACAAGATCGACAATGTGGAATGATAGTAGGCATAGCCCAGTGATGGGACTAAGCAAAGCTAATCGATCAAGGGTTTCGGCTATGGACTGGAGAATATCATTGACTGATCAAATTTTCATAGGTGTTTGATACATGATTTTAGCAAGAATTCTGTAATCTAAAATGTACACGCAGTTTATAGTATTTTGGCTATTTCTCCCTTTGTAGAAGAACTCAGATTGAGCTGAAACTGAAAGATTTAGAAACTAAACTTCTATAGAGATTGATCGGAGGTAAAGCATGCACGAAAACGTGTATTTTGAAATCAGTATTTTAAGAATAGTGTTTTGGCCTCCTGGATACTTCCATTATATCATATAGGCTATATAGGTCGAATCCACAGGGACGGGTGACAATAAAAGTATTAACAGTTCGGTTTCACGTTATTTTGTTAACAAGATCTTCTTTATTAAAGAAAGAGAAAAGAAAAAGAAAAGAAAACTAGAAGTGGTAGGTGGAGAAGGCGATGAAAATGACGATGTGAAAAATAAAGAGAAGTGGTTGTAAATCGGTAAAACAAAACAAGAAAATAAAGGTGAAGTGAAAAGTGAAGTGATTTGGAAAGTGGGTTTAAAAAACAAAATAGAAAAGAAGATGAAACTTGTTGTGAAAAAGATGAAAACAAAGGTGAACTAAGAAGGTGATAAAAACATCGATGAAAAATAATAAAAAGAATTGAAAATAGTTTTTAAAACAAAGTAAAAAGAAAGAGAAAAATGAAAGAAAGCTTATGCTTACTAACTACTAATTGCTCCACTAACATACTAACCTCTTAGTGATAGTTGTCTTACATGGATCCTTGGCCATCACTAGTTCTTGGCTTCATGAGCATTACAAAGCATCGCACATAAAATTATTCTTCACATTCAAACACATCCATTCACACAACAAGGTGCAAGCTACTATTAGATTAACAAAACCAAGTAGAGGTGAGCATGAAATAAAGAAAACATTGCAAGTTAGGTTGGATGTTAGAATGTTAGAATCCATCATCATGAACCATCAATGGCTTTTACAAGAGCAAAACTTAGTAGAGGTTACAAGATTCATGTGGATTATCAAGTAAGAAGTTAGCTAGTTAGTGGGTAGTAGTTAGATGTCATGAGAAGAAAAGTTATCTAAACACCATGTAGAAGATGGAGAAGACTACAATAGAGAAAAAAGGAGACACCTTTACATAGGTTGTCACTCTCTAGTACAATGTCCCTCTTTCTCTCCTCTGAATCTATCTCAGCCCTAATACATAAATCTAAAACAAAATGAAAATATAAAAGAAAAGAGAAGAAAAACTACACTATACTAGAATGAGAGAAAACCCTATCCTACAGCTCTCTATCCACGTCTCAGATCTGAAATTGTAGTATTTATTGGCAGAAGAAGGATCTAGAAGGTGAGACGAGGCCACGTGTCAAAAATTGACGCATGGGCCCACCAGATTGCCACGAAATGTGACTTTTGCTAAATTTCCATGGCAATTCTAGGGACCCAAGTCTGTAGTTTCGATCCGTGGCTTCATCCAACTGTGAGGACCTCCTAGATGGTTCTCGATTTGAGTAGATTGAATCCAGTGTCCTTTAGATTCGCGCTGAACGTCTGAATCCAATATATTTTCTAGAAGCTCTCTAACTTAGCCTTCAAGTAATATGATTTAATTACCTGAAATTTGGATTAATTAGGCTCTTATTCTGACTTTACCTTTGAACTCTTAATTATCTGCAAAATAGACCAAAACATGGTTCAGAGGCGGTGTTATTCATAAACCAGTAGGAAAATGCGATATGAAATTGTAGAATTATAGACTAATTACTTGAGCCATAACATTCTTGTCAGTAGGGAAAGAAGTCCCCAGTGAAGTCGCCATCTTTTGTTTGGGTCGAAAAGCCTTAGTCGATGTAAGATTTCTTTGAGTGGCTGAAAGGTTACAACGAAACGATCCCGATTACAAAAGAGGGAAGAAGACGCAGTCTCGTCTTTGTTTAAGGCTGGATTGTTTTGGGTGGTGGTGGAGAGTGACTCTTGTTCTCCATTGACTGACCAACTGTCTAGCTTTCTTCTAGATGCTCTCAAGACTAATAAGAGAAGAACTCTGTTTTTAACTCCTTTACGTCAAAAATCCTCTCTACTCTAGCCAAAAGCCTCCTTCTTTCTCATAACTACTCATGCTATTTATAAGGAGTTATAGGGGCATGATTGTCCCCTAAAATCCCTCCATAATGGGGATTAACTCTCCTTTTAAGTGGAGAGTTAATTGACCCAGTAATGGGAGTCTGTTACAATAGAAACGTGGGTTTCGCATTGGACGCGGATCTCGGGTTGCTTGTTTAGACACGGGTATCTCAGAACACAGAGTTGCTCAGACTCGCGTTTGACATGAGACGTAGGGTTTCTCAGACCCGTGTCTCAAGTGGAGCACCAGCTTGCTCAGACCCGCACTTGAATAGGACCCGGAGCTACTCAGACTCGCGCTGAACATGGATTTACTCAGACTCGCATCTGAAGTCTCCATGCTTCTTGGGATGCGAGGTCCTCATTTTTGTCGAAACGCGACCTTCGTGTCAGAATGGGGCTAGCGTCTGATGGCTTTTCCTTAGTGATTTTTAGACAGCCTACATTGTTGTTTAGTTATTACTCTTTTGTATATGTATTACTAGTTTGCTTTACAATCCGTTTTTCTTTTACATGTACTGTCATATTGCCACAGATTTTTTTGTTGCACACAACAATTGATATCAGAACATATCAATTATGCAATATTAACTGCCCAGTGCAAAAGCTACCTACCACCTACTTGTCCTACCACTTGCTACCGAAAAGCTTAGCAAACCACTATAGAATTCGTTGATTGATAGGATTTAGAAGAGATTGCCTGGTTAAAAAGTAAAATGCTATCCTTGGGAGGGAGGATCACCATGATCGACACAGTCTTGTCGGTCATGCCCACTTATTTCCTATCTTTCTCCGCTATTCTGCGATGGACGAAAAGGGAGATTGATGCCTTGAGAAGAAAGTTCCTTTGGGGTAGGGCTCAAAAAGATGGTAAGGCTTTTTGCCTAGTGAATTGGAAATGAGTGTGCAAGCACAAGGAATTTGGAGGGTTAGGGATTATAAACCTTTGAGACTTTTATACTGCGGTACTTCTCAAATTGTGGTGAAAATTATTTGATGACCCAACTCGTAAATGGGTGACGATGGTGTCGAACATCTATCAGTCAAAATATGGACGATAGTCAGATCAGTGCATTAATGAGGCATCATCCTCTCCACTATGGAAGAACATGGCCGCAATGAATGACACCTTTTTGATTGGGATAGCAAAGGAGGTCAAGGATGGGAGAGGAACGAGGTTTTGGAACGACAAGTGGTGCTCTAGTATCCCTCTGCGGAAACTTTCCTAAAGGTATTCTCTCTTTCCTAGTACCCTATGGGGCCTTATTGGTCAGAAATAGGTTGGAAGATTCTTTTGACAGGTTCTATTCTGGTAGAACAATAGGAACAACAGGAAGAACTATTTTAACTTCTCCCACACCATCTGTCTCAGATCGAAGGTTCTCGACACCGACCTTTGTGGGAATGGAATCCGTGAAGAACTTTCTATGTGAAAAATGCCTAATTCAGGTTGAATGATGGGGGTTTACACTGTTCGTTTGCAAAAGTTATCAGGCACATTATAGTGCCACTTAAGATCAGGGCATTCCTCTGGTTAGTCATCAATGGAGCCCTTTCCACATGGGACGACCACAAGAAAAGAAATTGACAAGGGCCTAATGTGTGTGCACTTTGTGTGGATTATGGGGAATCTATTGACCACTTATTTACAACTTGTGCTTACACAATTCAGGTCTGGGGACAATGGGCACACTATTTGAGTATTCGAATCCCACAGCTGCCTGATAAATCGATCAACCTATGGTCGTCCTGGAGGCTAAATTCCTTTAACAAATATGAGAGAGTAATTTGGGACTTAACAGTGGAAGCTGTTCTTTGAAAGATATGGAAGGAGCAGAATAATAAAATATTTAATAACCGAATCAGATCACCCGACTAGACCTTCCATGTATACATGATGTTTTTATCTCACTGGTCGGATCTTCTCTTAGGTACTTCCAACACATTGGCAAAGCAAGCTGTGGAGTAGCCAGGGGAGGGAGTGATCCTGACAACCTTTCAGAGGATTCAAAGGGTGGGGGACAGGACATCGACTAGGATTTCATGTGATCGTGATACATTCTCCTCTGTTTTTTGTCCTTTCAGATGTTCAACCTAACCAGGTTACAAGTTTTACCTTTTTTGTCTCAAGATGGAGCCGACGGTCTTTCTCTTGTTTACCTTATTGCATTTTTGAGTCTTTTTAGTGCGCACTTGTGTGAGTAACTAGCTAGGCTAGCAGTGGAGGACTTCTCGTATTTTCTTGAGATGTTTCATCTACAGGTTATTAATGAAATGCGGGGACCATTAGGTTCACCATTTTTTTCTTAAAAAAAAAAAAGAAAGAATTGCCTACATCATTGGAAATTTTGTGATCTCATTTGCATTGAGATTATTATACATGAAATTGCTGAATAAAAACTACAAATATTGCATATTTTCTGAAATTTCACATTACTGACTTTACTTCAATGCGACCTCTTTTTTTGTTTGATTCACATTTCAAATCATCTTTAATATCATCTGCAATCCTCAATGCATCCTCTGCAATCCCATAAATCCCTCTCCTCCCAAGTCCTGCGCAGTACAACCCATTCTTTCCTTTCCAATGGTATGGATATTTTTGCTTGCACATCCCAGCATCATCAATGAAGTTATCATCACCCTGCAAAATAAAAATTTATTGTTAAGACACAATCTACTTTCTATTAAACAAATAAGACACAAAGCCTAATTAATTTTGGTAGCATTACTCCAATTTCACCTCAAAAAACAGAAATTATGATAACATGAATGCAATATTACCTTTAACCAATTCTTTACCATGCTTCTATAGCCCGTCGCAAGGATAATAGCATCGAAGGGATGTGATTTTCCACTAGAGAATGTCACAAAATTTCCTTTTATGCTCGTAATTGAAGGTAATATCTGTAGCAGTGAGCGAACATTTAATCAAATTGGTATAATATCTGGTGAAGTATTAAGAAAAATGCTAGATTTTATATCTGAATTGTTAATTGCACAATGATCCTCACACTGTTATATTTTCCTGTCAGTGATAAGGTGATGCCAATATAAACTTAGTTCTGAGATATTTTAGTTCAAAAAATTTACCTGAATTTCTCCAGTTTTAATCTTTGGAAACGCTCTGGCATCGATGACGGGATAAATTGGTGTGTTCTGCTTGAGATAGAAAGGTCCTTTAGTTGGTCTATGAATGCCATATTTTGATGTATCTCCAAACCTGAGATGGCAAAGGAAAAGAGCCACAGCATCCACAACTCCCACAGACAAATACTTGCGCAGAAGCATACCAAGCATCAATATCTCCCTGCTTATTAAATGAAAATACTGTATACACGCATCAATATCTCCCTGCTTATTAAATGAAAATACTGTATACACGCATCAATTACTACCTATATTTTAAAACAAATATTAAATTAACTTTTAATTGAATGTTTAGTAGTTACTCACTGGGTTCCTGACAGCAAGTGAAGTGCTGGCTTGAGATGTGCAGAGGTCATGAGCAATCTCCATCCCTGAGTTGCCACTCCCCACCACCAACACACTCTTCCCTTTGAACTCCGAGCCGGAGCGGAACCGGCTTGAGTGCATGACCTCCCCTGGGAATGTGTCCATGCCAGGGATTTCGGGCACCCAGGGCATATCATTCTCGCCACTTGCAATGACTAGGTACTTGGCTACGTATTCTTCTGCTGTCTGTTCATGTTGTTCATTTTTCTCTGCTGAGACCCTCCACTTGCCATCCTGCTCGTCGAAACTGGCTGATTTGACTTCACGGCGAAAATGTATTAGGTTTGCAAGGTTGAATTTGGCAGCGTAATCGTCGAGGTAGTTGAGGAAGTGGTTTTTTGGGATGAAGGTGGGGGTGGCTGGTGGGTGAGGGAAGTGAGGGAGCTGGCTGAATCTCTTGGCCAGGTGGAGGTGGAGGCGGTCGTAGGTGCGCTTTCTCCAGAGAGGGGCGATGCAGTCGTCCCTCTCGAGGATGAGTGAAGGGACGGAGAGGCTGGTCAGGCTCATTGCCATCGCGAGGCCAGATGGGCCGGCGCCGACGATGATTACAGGCAGTTCAACAACCACTTCATCTTTACCCATGATCAATTTTTTAGCCAATTTGGACTAAATTTTTGTGCTGCTGCTACCGTTATTTAAATGAAAAGGCTAGGCAAGTTGTTTCCCAGATACAAAGGAGGGAGGGACGGAGAAACAAACCAAACTGCTTATATTGTATTTACATTTTTCTGAATGAATTGGTCAGTATTTTTCTGTTAGTAATAATTGGTTCGTTCTTAATTTGGGGGAGTATCATAATGTGTGATAGGTACACACACTCAACTCTTTCAGCACTTAAATAGACCTTTTATTTCCGAGCGAAAGACAACAGTTTGTTTGGTGGGAAAATTAAAACTGTGTATAAATTCTTTATTTGATTGTAACCAAAATTACAACGGATCAATTATCTGTTACAAGAGAGGGAAGATATTCAAACTCAAATCTCCCCTTTATTTAATGTCGGGTCCTTGATGTGGCTATGAAAAGTGAATCTTGTTTTCTGTTCACCGGGTGAACGTCAAGACCTCTTGGGAATCTTCTCTTTGAATGGTGGACGAAGTAACACAGTTTCTATCCAATAAGAATCTCAAAGAGACTTTTGGGCAAGAACAAAATTGAACTCAACAAGTTATTAGAAGAGTTGAACTCTCTCTTTCTTTTTAGCTGGAGATCTTGGTCTTTCTACGTCTTACGATCGAAATTCTTCTTGACTAAAATTTTCCGACCCCCTTCCATAGCAAACTGAGCTATTTATAGAGGTTCCAGGGGGTAAAAGTGTCTCCTAAGAATACTCCATAATGGGGGTTAACTCCCTCATTTTGTGGGCAGTAATTGACTCAGCAATGAGGGCAGTTATAACCGAGACGCGGGCTTTGGGCCTCGCGTTTTACCACTTGAGAAACGCGAGCTTCAAATTCTGCGTCAAACTTCACGTGAGACGCGGGCTTTGGGCTCTGCGTCTAGGTATTGCATGGATGGCTGAGACGCAAGTTTCAAGCTCTACGTCTTGGCCATTGTATTAAAGCAGAGACGCGATTTTTGACTCTTGCGTCTTGATACTGCAGTGATGCTAAGATGCGACTTTTATGCTCCATGTCTTAGTCATTGCAGTGATGTTGAGACGCGGGTTTTAACCCTCGCGTCTTGGTGTCGCGCTAGTGGTGATGATTAGCCTTGCGTCTAGAGTTTGGACTCTGCTTTCTAATAACTTGGTCTCAGTGATTTTTGAACAGTCTACAGAACCCCCTCCAAAGTTTTTGACATTCCGCGGTTGACTGGGACGTATTTTGAAATACTTTAGACTTTGGTTAAATTCATACTTCTCATGATTGGACCGACAATCATTTGAGATGCTCTGAGCTTTGATCATGTCTGGAATGTGGTCTTCGTGAGTGTACTATAAACCCTTTGAAGCCACCAGATATGATTGCCGTGTCTAGATACGCAGTCCAGACCTCCTTAGAAATCTGAGCTGG
>JAXCLS010000178.1:93793-104396 GCA_035584285.1 Agave angustifolia | reverse complement strand
TTTTTTTAATATTTAGCATTTTTAATATTTATTTGCAATATTAAAACTTTTTAAATCACCAAATAGTTAATTTTATGATCAACTTTTTCACTTACGACTTACACACTACGACAACCAAACACCGTAAAATATAATACACTTTCCCACTTACAACTTTATATTACCAACCTAACACCGTAAAACTTACATGCATGTAACTCATTTACAACTGTAAAAGACTTTACCAATTACGACTTATGAATTATGGCCAATTACAGCAACCAAACAGACCCTATATTAACCATTTAATTTCTTTAGTAACTAAAAAGTTATGATAATTTCTAATCATGACAAGTTTCTCTAATAATTTTCTATACAATCATTATTCTACAACGTGCATAGCACTTTACCTGGTAATACTATGTCTGTCAAAAGGTGTCAGAATATTCCCACCAACCTTTTGCCAACTATGATGAACCCACTTGTATCCATTTCCTCTCTCATTTTGTTCTCTCTATTCTTCTTTTTCCTTATCTCACATTTTTCTTCATGAGTATGAGCTAAGGATTACAAAGACTCATAAATTATCGAGTGTCCTTTTTTTTTACTATGTTGTTATTGCGTTAACTAGTCATTTATGAGTCTATAGAAGGGTACAACTCTATCATGACATAATACAAAAGATATGGCCAATAAGTTGATGCAACTTAGTGCTCCTCTTCACACAAAAGGTAATTTTGCATGAGGATAGGTGGTGCTCGAAAGATAAGCCAACCAAACACAAATTCAAAAGAAATTTATTGATGGCTCAGGGAAGAGACACTAAAACATTTTTGTTAACATATGGAATGTATAAAGATAATTTCAACATCAACAAACGTGAATGAAAATAAAAGGTTAGGAATTTCTATAATAGACATATGAAGAAAGGGGGAGAGGAAATTCTAAACATGAGTTTGAAGCACTCAAGAGGAAAAGATCATTAGTCCCCATTATTACTTAAAGAAAACAGTAAGATGTAGAAGAGATCATATAATATATTTTCCTCGGTTCGTCTGAAGCACAATCATGTATCTGTTGACATATTAATCAAAAGAGTTAACTGGACAAGTTATTGTGTCATCGCAAATCCATGAATAGAAGTTTATCAAAGGAGAAAACCACTAGAAAAGGTGGTCAGGATGAAGCTCCAAATACAAGAGAGAAGAAAGAGAAGGAAACAGCAGATGAAGCCACCTGCTCCAGAAAAAAAAAAAAGAGACAAAAGATGGTACCGTTTGGAGCAACAGAAGATCATGAGGGAATAGGTATACAAAAGAAAATTTACAATAGTGACTTGGAAGTTCTGGAGATGACGCCATAATCAAGAACAAAGTAAATGAAGAAATCAAAGTACAAATATGACAAAAAACCATAAAAAGGAAATTTGAGGAAATTCCAAATTTATACTTAGTTTCTAAGCCAAAAGTGAAGAAATAAAGGTGGTTTAGAAGAATAGCGTAAGGAAGCTAAGTATCATAGTGGAAGGCACAAAACTACTTGGATTTAAGTGGAAAAGAAAATAATTTTTAACGGGGTGTTGGAAACATCAGTATAGTAATGTGCTACATTTCTACTTAGCATGACAAATGGTCAATGGTCAAAAAGTGTAAGGTAATTGAAGAGACAATTCCACTCATCTTTGAAGAGTCGTGGAAGAATAAAGTTATGGAGCATTATAAAGTATAATTGTGGGAATTGAAGAGTCATACATGAAAATAGAAAGGGCTATAAATCATAGATACAAGGAATCATTTTGAGTAACTTGTAGATGATGCATTAACTAGACTCATTCATGGTAGTCTAGTCGCTTTGAGATAAGCATTACAAGCATGGTTCCCAATATCTACCTATTCCGATATATATCGGCCAATCCAATATGATATTAACCTTCTAAAAATATCGGCTGATATTGAGCTTGATATCACCAATATGGCCAAAATTGACAGTTGATACTAACGATATAATATAAAAAACTATTGGCCAATACCGATGGCAACATTTTTAAACCATGACTATTATAATGGTTAGCTAACACTCCACACCTTTATTTTTCTTTTTGGTAGTGTTTTTAACTTACTTCCTTAGGGTGGTGGCAGTCTGGCAGACACATGGATGCTTTTTTTAAGAGTGCACCCATGCAGGAGTTGTTGTTTGCTGCTACTACAGAATAAAAAAATGTTTCTACCCGACCTCTCCCCAACTCCTACCATTGGATACTGTAAACTGCCAGCCTATGTGTGCGGACACAGCGACATTAAAATGGACAAACTTCTTAAAAGTAAACACGAAACGTGTGTCTAACACACGTGTCAGACACGTTTTGAACACACCACTGCTCCATGATAAGAGTGTTTGTGCTACATGATTGCCAGAGTATTTCCTGCCTCAGGGCTTAGTAACTAACCTATATTCGCATTATTAGGGTAGCTTCTGTGAGTTTTGGCATGTAGTAACTGATCTCAATTCTAGATTCTCCAAGGTGTCAAAGTTAGAGTTATGATTCATCAAATATGCAACTTATGAAGATGCAGCAAAGCCATAAAAGGTTCGATAAGAAGATCTTGATGACAGGTAGGGGTGAAAAGAGGCAGCTCAAGTTGAATCAAACTCATCTAGTAGGCTGCATAATACATAAGCTTGCACCACAACTGACCCACCCATCAACAGGTCATCATTCCTTGACACATTTTCATAAATGGATCTGAGTCATCCGACTGGACCATCTTGACACTCTTATCAGTTGTTTTCAACTTTGTAACGACTGCATAATTTTTTTTTCTTATAGACTTACTACAAATAATATAGAAATTTTACTAGTAATATTGTTTTACAAGTATAAAGGGGTGTTAACCTCATAATAATTACTAAATGATATAAACTTATATACAAATTTCCGTAATTTTCTATTCTAATAATAGGCTATATAGCTAGGTTACTTTGATGTAGGAGTTACCCACATTCACTACAGATCCCATACCCGTACACTTAGATACTTGTTGGACACTGTTTTGCTATATCCTGAAACTGAAAGTTACCATGTATTCCAAACTTATCAAAGATGTGTCAGATGTATATACGACAAAGAAATTACTAATACATGAACAATGTGTTTAAAGCTTCATCTTTTTAAAAACATATATATGATGTTTCTTGATGGGAACTATAGAATTATTCTAGTATTTACAATCTATTTAACTAAGAATGTTATTTTATATGAGTTCTTGTGTTTTGTATGATCTATGTTTTGTTTTATGTGAGTTAATCTGATTTTATAAAACTTGGAAATATTTATGGTATTCTAACAATTATGGCCTTACAAATCCACATTAAAATAAAGAACATTAATTCACACACAAGCATACATAATTTTATTATTGTCACATCACAATATATACATATGGTATCCTGTATTTTCAAGATTTGGCAAATATGCAAGCCCAATCCAGTATCTGTACATGCAACATAGGGAACGAAGCGGTTAGGTCACAAGGGTTCTACCCATAACTGACCCGCGAATGGAAAGCCCTTACTCCTATCCACAATATTTTATGAATTTGGTTCAAAATTAACAAAAACTAATGACAGATTATCTTCAAGATACATAGCATAGAATGGCCTGGAAATTGTCTTGGGTAATACACCAGACCTAGACCATCCCAACACCACCATCCATCAGCTACTAAGAAAGCCTCCAAGGCCTTGTTAAGTTGCTAGGGTATTATTTTAAGCGTTCAGCCGGAAATGAAATCACATTCAATTTGACCGGGTGATATCCTATTAGCATTATGGATACAGGATACAAGTACCACCAGATACGGACAAACCGAAACAGCTAATTCAAAAAACTAGGAGACTGGTACAAATGGATATGGCAAATATTATATAAATATGATATGTATATATTTGTGTTTTTGTGTGTCCATATACATAAATTCACAAATGTAAAATACAATGCACATATATGAATAAGGAATAAAAATGACATTGTACATATATAAGTATACAATGATAAGTAAGCTAATACTTGTCTATATGTCTTAATGTTCATTATATGTAGCATGAACCAATAAGGCTACAACAATTAAAGAATACAATACTTTGGATGTTTATGAAATATTTTTGAGTCATATAAATATAATTATTTGAATGATCCCCATAAAGACGCTACACAAATTATATAAATGCAATGCATCTACAAATAATTAAGTTGTATACACTTCATTCAAAATTAAATTTTTTAATGTTTAACTTTGAGGTCTTGACAACATCTAGGATATATCTCCAATACATCTAAGATGTGTTGCAAATTGTATATGTTAAGAAAGGAGTATCTAACATGTATTGGTCAAGTATAAAAGAATCCAAGTATCTGAAAAGTATACGACATGGATAAGTATACGTGTTACATAGGTGATATCAATGTCTAAATGATATTCCTGTAGCAAATTCCTCCACCTGAAGTAGAAGCTTTGGGTTGAAAAATAACCTATATAAAAGTCCTGCGTTGCAAGACAATCAAATAAATAGATATATAAATCGGGGGTGGGGGTGCAAACAAAAAAAAAAATGCAAGAACAGAGGAAGAAGACAAAATATTATGAGAAGATCAAAGAAGAGGAAAAAGAAGACGAGAAAAAGGAAGAAAACATAGAGAAAAAAGAAGAAAAATATAACCATTATTCTCTAAATATTTGTCATGATACTGTTCCTGCATATTGCATGCTGCTGTAAATCAATGGCTGTCAATAATCATAGCAGAGAGGAGATGGGGAGATGGGGGGTTGGGGAGACCAAGAGAGAGTACTACCCTAAACGAGAGCATTTCAGGTTTGAACAAGCTTTAAGAAGCCCACTCAAGCTTTAATTCTTGACCTTGATGCATTAAGCATTCTAGCCCAATAACAGAAGAAAGCATCTGACGTTCAGACAAGCTTTAAGAAGCTCACTCAAGCTCTAATTCCTGACCTCTTGATGCATTAAGCATTCTAGCCCAACAACAGAATTTAGCGACACCTTCTGATGGTATACTGTAGGTTACATGTATTACATTTGGTTGAGTTAAAGAAGAGAAAAAGGAACAGTTTTGAGGAGCATGTTATTTTACCGGAAACAAGTAGCTCGTTATTTTAGGTTGTTGAAAAATATACTGGAGCTCTCTACATGTATGGAATTGGGAAAAGGACGGCTGTAAGTTTTGAGTTGGTCTTGATTTTTTTTTTTTTTTTTTAAATGGCAGCCACTGCCTATAGTTGAGACTTGAGGGTAAGAGAAGTAGAGAACCCTCCATAGAGCTGGTGAATGAGTCTGCGATCTTGTATTCCATGTTCCTTGTCGGTTAATGAATCTACAAGGAAATTATTCCTCATCTAATGTCTTCCTCAAATTGTTCTCCCCAGCCCCTCCTGTGCAGCAGTCAGCAGTCATCGACGGTTGGCAGCTGGCAAAGGGCAGTGAACAGTGGCTACAGCAAACAGACTTCTCCTCGTGTATTTCCTCTTCTTTTTCTTCTCAAACCACTCAGGATATAAGCAGCAGTCAGAAGTCATTGAGGGTCGGCAGCTGGCAAAGGGCAGTGAACATTGGCTACAGCAAACAGACTTCTCTTGTATTTCCTCCTCTTCTTCTCTCAAGCCACTCAGGGTATGATTATCCAGGCTACCCAATCCCCATTAAGAAAAAAAAGAAAGGTGAAGGAGTCACCTTCATAGATGACTAGTCAAGTTCCCGGCCATTTTATGGACCATTTATAAAGGCATGTTGTTTAGATATACTGATTTACTAGGCTTGGAGAACAATCATGCACACATCATAGGTCAAACAGTCACTCAATGTTGCAAGCCAATATAGTTGGGTTAATTACAGAATCTTTTCTAGAAGCTTGAAACTGTGACTCATCACAGATTAAATCACTAGAAAAAGAAAACGCTATTCTACCTTATGCAAAAAATAGAGGAATACAGAAATACAAATCTACAAACACAATTAAATTTTCAGGTCAAGGTAAAAGGCTATATACCTCAAGAATTTGCCTCCAAGACAAGAAAACCTTCACATAAAACTCCAATACCACCAGTTTTGAATATATGAGAACGAATTTAACAGCTTGCAATCTTTACCCTCCAACCTCTCCAACCTTCAGACTTTTATGCTGAATAATACAAAACATGTATATTTTAAGAAACCGGAGTAGATAAATGGTGTTTTGTAATAGCTGAAATAACAAAATATAACCAAATGACTGAGAAGTTCTTGGGGTACTTCAGCAGCCACGAAATTGCTCATGTAAAGGGTGGCCTGCTACCTTGCTCTTCTTGTGCTTGTGAATGTCCATGAGATCTTCATTACCATCATGCTTCCTCTTCTAAAACACAAAAAACATTGTGTAAAATCAAAAACGAGGAAGAGCAGAATAATGCCGACAAGTGCAGAGATGAATAACGCCGACAAGTGCATACAAACATAGGAAGAAAGATGGGCATACAAGCACCTTATCATGATGCTTCTTTGAGTGATCACCGTCCTTCTTCTTCTCTTTATCTGTGTCTTTATCTTTACTCCGATCCTTATGTCGATGCTTATGCTTCTTATGCTCCTTGTCTTTTTCCTTGTCTTTATCCTTGTGCTTTTTATGTTTTCTCTCCTTGTCTTTGGAGTCACTTTTTGATTTCCCACTAATAGTAGGTATGCCTTTTTCTGCCTGCAGACAACATAGAAATTGGCTCAGTCGTGTTAAAACTAGAAGCGGGAAATTTATAGAAGCAAATACAATGCTAGATTTTATACAGAGGGCAAATCAACAGGAGCTGTCTCTCGCAGCTGAAAAGCATGCCCAAGCGAGTCCAAGTCAAAAGGCTGTATGTGAGCTGTTGTCTCCCTCAAGTATGGAGCAGGCTGAAACAGTTGATCCAGCTCCATCCCTTCCCCCTTCCGGATTTCTGTGTCTCCCACAACATTGTGAAGATAATGTGTGTCTGAAATTGACAAGGGCAACGCTCTTTTGCAAAAAAAGTCATGGTGAGCCAACAACTTGTAGTGACTTATAAGATCAACAGCACCAGTAAGCTCCCTGGGTCCTGGAAAGTTTAAAAGAAAACATCTTACATTAGAATTTTGGTTGTTAAAAAGAAAACATCTTACACTAGAATTTTTGTTGTTAAAGCAATTTCAGCGCCTGAACCTTCTGAGAGAACATAAGTAATCAGATCAATGTGAACATTCACAGTTGACAGATTTCACCTCAAAGTTCCAAAAACTTGATATGATACATTCAAACCAGATTAAAACATCAATTAGATCTGGAATCAAGGAGCACTAGCTTTTACGTAGAACACATGAGTCCCTAGAATCAGCAAAAAAGATTTGCCCGCCAAACCTAAAGCTGGCAAAGAAAGGAAAGCCACAGGCCAGAATGGGCATACTACTACATGTAGTAACTAACACTTTAACATGAATAACACAATCCTTGACTTAGATTAAGGTGCATGTGCAGCCAAAGTGGAGTTTTGGATGGAAAACTCAAAAATGGAGTTTCCTATACTAAATTCTAAATATGGACTCTAAATCCTACTGCCTATTAGGATAAATTCTGAACCCAAATCATAACCTCCAGAATATTTCACAATCCAATGGTTAACAAAAATTACTCCAAACAGAATTTTTGCCCCCTTCTTTGATGACTTGTATTTTGGCAGCAACCTCTCCTTTCTTCCTCTTCCCATTGCTTTTCTCTTTTTGGGAAAAATGGGGATATAGCCCCTGAGATTTGATTGAAATTCAATCCTCTCCTTGGTGTTTTTTTTACTTTCCAAAACCCCCTTAAAGATAAGATTCTAATTAGATACTCCACTAAAGACGTATTCTCCCTTTTGCCCCTCCCATTCTCATCTCCTTCTCCTTTCTCTTCCATTCTTATATCTGAGAACAAACCCATTTCTCCTCTCTTTCTTTTCCATTTCTTTGTCCAAAAGAAATTAAAAAAAAACCCACTTCTTCATTCTCCATATTTCAGTTCTAAAAGAACTCCAAAAAAAAACTCATTTTTGTCCCTCCCGGTCTCATTCTTTTGTTCTATCTTCTCCGGTCCTTAGATCAAAGAAAACCATTTTTCTGGATTTTTTTTTTTAATCCATTCTCACTCAAAAAAACTGAAAGATTCAAAAAATTTCATCTTTTTCTCATTTTTTCTTCTCTTCTTCCTTATTCATCTCTCTTCTTTCATGTCGTTGCAGATCAGATCAAATAACAATAGGTTGGGTTTTGGTAGGTTTTTGGTGGTTAAACCACAATTTCTCTATTGAATTATTAAGGTCTCTTTTTAAGAAGAAAATATCAATTTCTTCTTTGAGCACGTATTTGATGGAGATTTGAGGTTTTCTTTGTGAAAGGAGACATTCTTTTCTGTAGGATTTGAAGTGTGGAATATTTTCATGAAATGGGTTCTCTTCAAAGGAGACAAAAACTAAGAGTATCACTTTTGTGTAAAGTGTCTGCTATGATCAGTCTTACCTATCTTTCATCTAAAAAATTGTCTACTTTTAAATTTAATGTCTACTTTTCATATGAAATTGTCTATATATATGTTTACCATTTAGTTCAATGTGTTTACCTTTCATATGAAAATATCTACTTTTTGTCCAGTCTATCTACTTTTGAGATTGGTCCATCTACCTTTTGTTTTTAAATTGTCTACTTTTTAGTTCAATTTGTCTACCTTTTATATGAAATTATTTTTTATGAAATTATCTAATTTTAAATTCAGTGTGTCTACATTTTATGTGAAACAGTCTACCTTTTAGTTCCATTTGTATATGATGTGAAACTGGATGTGGTGATGTCCGAAATCAGTAACAAATTTAAACTTACGATGTTCCACGACAAATTACGATCTTCGGTAGCAATAAATTTAAAACTAATTATATAGCAAGATGGTTTTAAACTAAAATTATTATACTCATAATGTGGACAATTCCAATCATCACAAACCACTCGCAATACTTAATTACGTAGAAAAAAATTCTATTTGCAATATCAGAATAGTAAAATACAAAGGCACGCAGAATCACACACGCTCACATTATTTGTGGATAACAGAGAAACCATGATAATATACTGAAGATAAAATAAGCAGTGTAACTGACAGATATTCTGAATTGCTGTAAATAGAAATTACTTGCCGAGAAGCTTCGTTCTCAGGCTTCCCGTGTGGTTACGGTTTTGTTTTACTCCTGCTGTAATTTGTTGCAGGTGGGACTGAAATCTTATTTGTTGTTGGGCAGGGGACTCGCTGTGGTGTTGTTCGTTGTCCACGCACGCAGAGGGAGAGCGATAGCAGATGGAAGCGACCGGACGGGGATGCTGCTGCACGCAGAGGATTGAAGAGGGCGACAGACGGGGCTTGTTGTTGCTGACGTTGGTATGGCTGCTATTGTTTATGTGGAGCAAGGAGATTTGGGCAGAGGGTTGCTTACGCAAGGGGAGGAGGGAAGGAGGTTTGTGGGGCTGTGCTGGCAGTTGCCATGCGAGGTAAAGGAAGGGGATTTGGGACGTGGCAGCAACTCACGCAAGGAGGACTTGGGGAAACACAGGTGGCGGCTTGGGGATTCCTGTAGCTGCTCACACAAGAGGGTGGATGGAGAAGCGGTGACGGTCTTGGGAAAGGTCTTGTGCTTGCTCACGCAATGGGAAGCAGGTAGATATATGTTGCTTGTTTTGTAGTTGAATAAGAATTGGGTTTTGCAAAATAAGTTGTAATTGGATTGGAGAACTGTAATTGAAATTTTGTGATGGGATTGGATTTGTGTAAGTGGATGAGGGACTTGAATTGGGGTTCGAGATTTGAATGTGAAGCCGATAGAAGGATAGATGGATTGGATTTCATACCTGCACCAATCGAATTGGAATTTCACATTCCAAATTCAAAAGATTAAATTCTCATATCTGAAAATTCAACAAGATATTTTATCATCAAGAATGCATCAAAATTTATTTCAAGAAATGCCAATTAAATAGGCTAACAGACTACAAGAGTTTCCCCACATAACCGATGTGGTACTAAATAAGATAAACACTATGAAGAAGTAAACAATTGTAACGAAATATCACTACAACAAAAGAAAAATATAGTAACCAGCTGAAAACATAAGAGTGTGACTAAATCTAAATAGATGTAGCTTGACGTTTCATGCGCTGATACACATGATTGTATTTCCTCTTCGGACGCGCCGATGCCATGTCATCATCAACCATACTTTTCAACTTTACTTTATTATACTCAACTATTATAATTGATAAGACCAATTCGATCGTAGTTCCAACTACGGGGCTGTTTGGATTCAAGGAAGTGGGCGAAAGTAAGAAACTGGGGAAGTGTTATTTCTCACTTCCCTATTTATTCAAACACCAGAAAAGAAAAATGAGAAAATCTTTTTTTCTTTTCTCTTTTCCCTTTTACACAATCATTTCCTCACTTCCGGAGTGCTACAGTTAATTTTGTGATCATGTAAATCTCATTTATAAGAAGTTGTAATTAAAAACAGTTAATTTTGTGATTATGTAAATCTCACTTGCATTCTAATTATAATCC
>JAXCLS010000109.1:61703-72445 GCA_035584285.1 Agave angustifolia | reverse complement strand
ACACTAAACATGAAACTAATGTATAAATACATGTGTCGCGGCAAAATAAATGCAAAAATATGTAAATTATATGAAATTAATTAAATTTAAATTAACTATTTTTTTTTACAAAAGTAAAGATTAGCTCTACCTTTTTAGTAAAAGTTTAAATTTTATGAAATTAATTATATGAAATTTTGACTTGACTGGGCCTTGACTCGGGGCCGACTCGTCCTCGACTCGGGTGACTCGGCCTTAACTCGGCCCCGAGTCAAGCTAAACAATGCAATAGGGGGACTCATAAACCGCTCTCGGAACGGGGAAGCCCGTTAACGGCCGAGTTTTTGAACCTTGGGTGCATGCATTGAATAAGGGGAACCACCTACAAATAGCGATGCAAATATCTGAGCACAATATTGTTCCTTCATACTCTCCTAACAGGTTCAGGAATGTAGAAGGTGGGTAATGGTTTTGAAGAAGATGAAAGATGGAATGAAACGCTGGTTGTGTGTTAAGTACTAGGTTGAAGTGTAGTAATGCCCTAGATAACAAGTTTACCTGCAATTTATATACACTTGTATACATCAGTTGTACACAATAACTGCAATCATCAATGTGTAACTTGTATACATTAATTTCATTCAATAAAATATGAACTATTAATTTGCATAAATTGTTGAGTTGAGTACATATGCATAAATATCAAATAATTACTCTGTAGACATTGACAAACAGTATTAACCAGGGAATAAACTGTTGGCATTTCATTCATGAATCAAATTTGTATACACCATCCGTACTTAACTCATGTGAAAAGCCAAAGGCATTGGATAAAGAAAAACAAGAAAACAACCCCAAAACAAGTTAAATTTCTGTTTTCTTTTCTCCAAACTAGCTCCATCATCCTAGCCTTCAACATATTCCTCTCTAGGATTGCAGCTAAATACTAGCCCATTTTTGTTCCTTCATAGGTTTCCAATTTCCAAGTGTGATTTGCCATTGATTTCTCTCAGCACGCAAACCTCATTTTCAGCTTTATTTTATCGTCCAGCATCTGATTCAAAACCATCTTTATCCACATTGAGAAATCTTGATCACGCCACCTCCAAGAAATAGGCCTCGATTCTGCATTTGCATTTCAGGTTGATTATCTCAATGTCATGGGAAGGCATGAAGATTCCTCTACATTGCCGAGAAGAAGCACTAGATATTGAGTAAGATAAAGACAATGTTTAGGGTTAGGGGAAGCGAGGAGGAGGAGGAGAAAAGAAGGATAAGGATATGGTTGTTGTGGATAAATTAGGTTTATGAAAGGATTGAGTTTTGTGGTTAAGAGAGATGAGGAGGGATGAGGGAAACTTAAATTAGAAGGGTAAAAACATCCATAAAACACACTAAACAACTCAAGTATAACATAGTTGGAGTAGCTAACAATAGAGGCGGCCTATCTGTCTAAGTGATGCAAATTAAGTGTTAAGTTTGCAGCAAAATAGGGTCATAGGATCAGGTAAACACTAAGGGAATTTCGAGAAATTAACTCTATAATTAGGGAAAGAAAGAGAGAAGAGTGGATTTATGTTATTGTGCTATATCAATGGGTTTTTTTTTTTTTGGTTATAAATCTGTAAATAATTTTTGGAAGGGTTGTTGTGTTTATCCTTATTATATATTTTTGGGGCACTTTATGTTGGTTTAATTTGTAAACTTTTCTATATTTGATATATGACGTAGCTATAGCTGAGAACTCATTCCAGCCATTTTCTCCAAAAAAGACTAAATTTATGTTTTTTTCCTTTTGTTTTCAAATTTTAGCGCAACAAGTAATATAATTAAAATTAATGTTCCCAAAGCCCATGATGCAAGCTAACACCACGTGAGATTTGAATGACAAGCCGTTGGATCAAGATCATTGAGGGTGTATGAGTAAGCGGGTATTCGGGTCGGATCACGAATTCTGAACACACCCTCTTGGTCTGAACCCGGTCCCAGTGAGAGGATAAAAAGGCTAGATGTATTATCATCTGATTTTCAGCTTGGATTGTTTGAGAATTATCTCTCTGAGCTCTTTGTAAGAGAGATTAGGGCACTCTCCAATTTGCCCTAACTTCTATCAAATTCCCCAATTCCTCCTCAAATTAGCATGTTCTCCTTGATCTTCGTTTGATTTTCAGGTCGAGATGGCGAGATTTGGCGGAGATTGGCGTTATCCGGCGACTGTCACGATGGCGGCGGCGTCGTTTCCGGTGAGGGATGTATAACCAATCGTCGACCGCCGATCGCCGCCGACGGCCTTTCCTTCCACTTTCACTTCCGCTTAGATCTGAGCTGCCAACCACCTCTCCACCTCAAGATCAAAATCAAGATCCAATCCGACGCGCCGACTCTTATTTTATAAATAAGGTAATAACATAGAGAGAGAAGTCCCCTTTCTTTCTTTTCCTTTTTTTCCCCCTTCTGTTCTTCTCTTCTCTGGCTGATCTTATCAGATTATCACATTTCTAAATCCCTAATCTCTCTCTCTCTGTGAGTGAATTTTTATGTGAATTTTTCTTATGTAATCATTTCTTACGCTTCCCGAATTCCATTTTTTTTTTTTTTTACTCTTTTGCCTTGGAAAATCATTCACAATCTTTTCTGTTTCTATTCACTTTCTATGCTTGTCTACTGGTACTCTCATTGTTAGATTAAAGGATAAAAATATCAGACTTATTTTAACCAATCCATTGAGATCAAGATCAAGATAGGGTTAGGGTTCTTTCCTTTTCCTTTTCAAAAGGAAGAGGAAGAGGAAGACGAAGGAAAAAATGTGGTAGCTATGATGTTGCATAAAAATCCATATGCATTCATCCAGGCAGTGACACTAGAATGTGATAGTCAATTAATCTGCAAAAACTAAAATACGTTGCAACTATGCATTTATATTTAAGACTTTAGAGTAATAAGCTGGGACGGAGTTGATCGATTGTGATCATCCTATGTAAACACCTGGATTTAGCTGTAAACGTTGTTCCTTAATTTCCTTTGAGATCGCTAAGCATCACTGCTTTAACTTTGCATGGATGTGAGAGATATACAAGAGCAACTTGGAGTTATGCATTTTCATTCAGATGTTCGTGACGCAGGATACCTTATATCTATCACAACCAATGATTTTTTTTCATGTGTTTATTTAGCTGTTTATTTATTTACTTATATTTCATGTAGAAGCTGTTATGGATGTCGGAGACGTGAATCAGGAATTTGATTTAAGGGCTCGTCTATCAGCAGCAGCGCATGACCAGTGGATTTTAGTCAACCCATCTGGTTGGCGCCCCTCAGGCCGATACAAGGTATGAGGGAAAATTTGAATCACAACATAATTTTATAATAGCGATACAGTTTAAAAATGAAAGTAAAAAGTCTGCTACTAATTGTAATGAATTTCTATAAATTTCATGAAACTAACTTTTTGCATATAATAATTTACATACTAAAGATTCGTAGAGTTCATATATTATCTTCCTCAGAAATTATGCTTGAGATTGGGAGAGAGGACAAATGGAGCTTTATTCATAATTGCTTTCTTTGTTGCTAATTCAATACTAAAGTATAATCAAACAAGTCTTTCAAAATGCATATAAAGTAAACTTCAATGCATGACCACACTTTCGCTTAAAATGTTTAGCCATAATCGTGCCTTTCTCTTACTCAATAGGGAATTCACATATTGAGTCATTTCTTCTTTGCATTACATGTGTTTTGACACAAAAAGTTAATAGGCACCCCAAAAAAAAAAACATACTTCATTCTTTACTTTTAATAAACAGTTAACTGGTCAATGCCATAAAAATTGAAAAAAGAGAGAAATCTTCCAACACCAATTGGTACATCGCCAAACCGCCACCCTCCCTCTCAATCTTGAAATTGCATTCTTTGCTAAGTCCAAAACAAGACATTACAAGTTGTCCATTCCACCATACACCCCATGTAAGCTATACTATAGTATTGAATTAGCAACAAAGAAAGCAATTATGAATAAAGCTTCGTTTGTCCTCTCTCCCAATCTCAAGCATAATTTTTGAGAAAGATAATATATGAACTCTACGAATCTTTAGCATGTAAATTATCATATGCAAAAAGTTAGTTTCATGAAATTTATAGAAATTCATTACAATTAGTGGCAGACTTTTTACTTTCATTTTTAAACTGTATCGCTATTATATTATGTTGTGATTCAAATTTTCTCTCACACCAACCTCAAATTTAATTCAGTTATTTTAGAAATTACTGTCTACTATTAGTTTGTGAAAATTATAAAGAAAGAGAATTTTGTTTCTACATTTCATTATTAGGTTATTATTAGCATTTACCTTTAAATATAATGATTAATTTATTATTTTTATTTTTATTCATGTGCACTTGGTGCAAATGTACTTTTACTAGTAATTACAGGAATAGGAAGATTTGGTTAACCCCTTTTGGTCTAGTCTCTCCCTTCCATTTTTTTTGGTTTATTTTTTCACGTCGATTTGATAGCGATATTTTTCCTCACCGGAGAGTCGGGGTTTAATTGGCATGACAATTAAAGCTCCTTACTTCGATCCCTCCATCATTAGTTATATGTCAGTACTCTCTCTCTCTCTCTCTCTGTGTGTAACAGTTATTCATTCATTTCTTCCGTGCTTAGCAGCAGCTGCTGCTGCTTTTGGTGCTCTGTGATTATTATTGTTGTGAATGGACTCAAACAAGGACGAGGATGCTGCTGCTGCTTTTATTTCTGACCCTACAGAAGAGGAGGATAACAGTAGCAGCCTGAGTCTACATCTACCATTGCCCTCTGCATTCCTCGACTTTCTCAAGGAAAATGGACTCGACCCATCAATATATCATGCTGCTGCCACAGGCAATATCAAAATCCCTCGATATATTAGGTATGTAATATTAACCATAACCACAAAAGCAACCACATAGTTATTGTACTAGACTGCTATTTTCCACTCCTCTCCTCCACTCTACTGTACCATTAACGCTAATGGCCACTGTCATATTTTCTGCCTTGCGCACATGTCAACTGCCGTTATGTCATCATTACAATAAGTATAGTTCCAACATAATTATGCAGAAAACAAAAGAGGACCTATAACATCTTGGCTTGATCAGATATATAGATTAAAAATCATGTTAGTTAACATGTTTTTTTGGACTCATCATTTCTTTAAGCATGTAATACTCTGACATGACAACCGCCACCTGTTTAACACTTGGTTTCTCTTCTGTTTTCCCAATTTCCTCCAAGGCTAAAACCTGGCTGTGAATCTCAGCTTGCGGAGATTGAAGCTGAGCTCAAGTGCCGACTCAATAAGGTGGATTGGTTACCAGGCTTCTTTGCTATTCAGTCTCAAATTCAAATTGCTAGCACAAATGCATACCGGTCAGGAAAGGTGCATTTGAGACATTAATACCTGCTTACTTCCAACTAATAGCTTTTACTGCTTGACCATGGCAATTTTAAATTTCTAACTATCTCTCATATTGTTATCAGTGTAATGCTTAGCTGAATAGATTGTTATTTGAAATATCTGAACAAGTTAATTTATCATTTCTGAATCTGTATTAGTAGACCTGGACATGGATGCACTCTGGTCTGATGCTCATGGGTATGGAGATCATAATCAATCTGATGGTAAACATTCCTCTTAAGAAAGAATAAAAAGTCATGTCATATAATGCACCTGTAGAGTTTATTCTGAGACATGTAATAATACCTAATTCACTCCTTAGATCTCATGTTCTTTTGTATCAACTGTATTCCAAGTCTTATCTCATTTCCACACGTAAAAGCATACCCTTTTGCCTTTTTTTCTCCTGAGAGAGAGAGAGGATGGTAGTCCAAATTCAGATTTCCAGCCTAATTCATTGCTCCAAAAGAAAGTTTACAATGTAGCTCATAACTGATCCAGCATGATAAAAACATACAAACCAACATCCAAATATCAACATGAAAGCCCACACCTTACAATACAGAAAAGGCAAAAACCTCTCAAAACCCAGAACACTAGATCAATATTCCCTCGAAGCCGAGTCCGAAAACAGTCAAAGCAGTAGAATTTATCAATAAAAATAGGAAGCCACCAGCACCGTATTGGAAATGATCACCCTTTTAATTGCAAGGATTTGTCCTACATTCTTTTATATATATCTAATTAACTTGCAGAGATTGATGTTCTCCCGATGTTTTCACCTTTGGAAGAATTCAAATAAGTATTTTCTTCATCAGCATCGACATCTTATCTGTTTTGTTATTACTCTTGTGGAATTTACTGTGTCTAATATGAGCGATCGAAAACCATCTCACGATCTTTCTTGCTAATTCTAGCATTCAGTATGAGGAATGGTTGGAACATGTTCTCTGTTCTACTGGCCTATATATCTTGCTTTAGCATTTGTTTTCTATGTTTTACTATCTCTCTCAGCATAAGAAAATATATGATTTCTATTATCTGTCCTTTGTTTTCTTACAAAGTTCGAATTCATTATCAATATCATTCTGGTAATGGTCTCTGTTAATTGCTAATTTAAGAAAGTAAGTGTTTGTAAATCATAACAGGATCGTTTAGGAGCAATACCATGTAAGCACCCATGCTAAACTTTAGACATGGTTTAAATGGAATTTTTTATAACAACTAGTTGAACAGCATTATTTTGGTCATAAGTATCTCGATCCAGCTACAGAAAACAAAAAGACCTTAGGAAAGTATTAGCTTATTAGAACAAAATGATGCTATTTAACAAGGTGTAACTCATATCTTGTTTACAATATAACATGCCTGTGTAATTTTGTTTGATGACTTTAGTCTTTAAGTCTTTCTTCCATGCTTTGAATGCTACCTTCTCACGTATTTCAAGCAATGTGCTTTTGTATTCCACACTCCATGTTTCATATTTTGAATTATTTCATTCAGATATATGGGATGGATGCAGCATCAGGGGCTGCTGTTATGGCCTTGAATATCTCACCTGGAGATCATATCCTTGATTTGTGCACAGCACCAGGTAAGCACACTTTCACCTTGTCAATATTTGCCATTTATATAGGTTAATGATGATGAAGGCTTCTATAGGATGTGTCTGTGTTGTGTCTGTGGGGTGTAGTTTTTTTTTTGTTGGTTTTTTTTTTGGGGGGGGGGGGGGGTGCCCGGCAGATGAAACTTAAACTTGGTTGGGATTCTCCAACCTTTCCCAAGTCGATACGATCTTGCCTTGGCTCTTGTGAAGCCCACATGAATTTGATCACAACATCCGAGGGGAAGGGAGGATCCAAAACAGATTGGGGAAATGAAAGTAATATCGGCAACTTAATTTAGGTGGATGAAGAATATCTTGTGAAAACAAGAGTAATTTCATCTCATTGGAATTCATAATGGAAAAACTCTTATGCACCAATTACACCACATCAATTTTTTGATGAATGATGTAGGTTGAGGGGCAAAATTAACATTGGGAAAAATGAAAAGATATGTATATATGTCAAGGTTTTAAGAACTGGTTGACATTGATGTGTATTTCTATCAGGTTGGGTTTTGATGTGGAAGGTCCAAAACTACCCTTGAAAATTTGAAGCGGGCAACATTTTAGTTTTATTGTTTTGCTTTGTTTTGGCTTCAAACTATTTGAAATTGAATGAAGCCATGGAAACATAGGTCAAAACATCCAATTAGCAACATACTTGGTAATTTTAGGAAAGTTTGATTAAATAAATGAAGCTGACAACAAATAGATGAATGTCGCTTATCTTGATAATTTTTCTATTGGAAACAGAAAAATTAAGAGTTAAAAAAAAGAAAAAGGAGTACCTACATGGAGAGCCATCTTTTATCGCATCATCAATATCCTTGCTACTCATTATGCCTGGTCACTAAAATAAAACCTCTATGTAGCACATACACTTCTATCAAAAAGTCATGTCGTGTCGCACACATGTCCGACACAGTGTATGTTCAAGAACTTGGCACGTGTCAGTGTGTCTCGTCCATGTTGGTATGGTCGTGTTCGTACATATCACGACACAATATAGCTATGTTGGACTGGTAAACTATAACCATCCTGGGCCCATAATGCAGTGGCTTGTGACTTGTTTTAAGTTTGATGTTTTCTTCACTGGGATCTACCTTCTAGAATGACAATATCAATAAGGAATTTCAGATCACATTCAAATCCTTGATTGCTGTTAAAGTTTATCTCGGACTTTTCAGATATTCTCCAAACCAATTTGATTATAACCCAATATTTATTCAAGAGATGATACCATTTCGATTAATGACCATCATAAGATTGTCTTTCTAAATCATTTTTAATCTCTTAAATCTAGAGGATTTCATGTATATCTTTTTGTTTCTTGATTGGATTTGAATTTCCAATCCTTGATTCTGATTTATAGATAATATCTGAATCAAATAATTGAAAGGATCTAATTTTGACAATTTCCCAAGTCCTCTGGTCATTTTAGGTTTGTTGGAGAAGATTGAGCAATTTTTCCCTTGCTTATCAGTGGTGCACCCTTAACCACCTCTCTTCTCCACAAAATCAGAAAGTAAGAGGTTGTGAGCAACAAATGCAAAAATGCCTCCACAATTTTGGAATAACTTATTTTCCTTCAAATATTAGAATGATGAATTTCCCAGTGTCCGTCGTAATCTTTTTCTTCAACACCACCTTCTCAACTTTACAGCCAGAAACGCCACTTTCATGAGTAAAAGAGTTGGTAGGGTTCGAAAAGGACCAGCTACCTGCATAACTTGTTTGACTTATTCAGATTTATAAGCTTGTTATTATTTTGTATCTCCCCTTGTTCTTTCTAATTCTCACTTTCTCAATAAAATTCAGTTTGCCCCTTTTGCTTAAGAAAAAAACAAAGAAGAAGTAGAAGAGAAAAGGAAAAAAGTAAACTCATGAAAACAACCCAAATTCAAACCTGAGTTGCACATCAGATGTGGACATCAAGCCACGTGCATGGCACATGTATCACCGATGGAGATGTCGCCTTGTTTTAGATTCCTAGTAGTTATAAAATTCTATTTTCTAGTTTCTTTATTTTTGGTTTTCTTTTATTAGTTGTAATCCCACTGTGATTGGAAATTTTAGTTTCTAAAATTTGTTGTAATTCTATTTTGATTAGGAGTTTTAATTTTACTTGTATTCAAATTTTGTAAAGGCTATCAAAGGCCTCTTGTATCAAACAATTTTAATGCAATGAAGAAGTTTATAAATTTTTTCATAAAATTTGTGAGTGATGAGTTCTCTCCCAAATATCTCTCTATGTAAAGCCATAGAGAAACCCTAGATTATTGATGTTTCTTTAGCTAGCCTATCCTCTTGCTCTTCTCTTTCTTTCTCTTCTATATCCTAATCCTAATTCTAATTTCTCAATCTTTCTCAAAAAGCCTAATCCCAATACTCTTTACAAAACCTAGATCCTTGTTCCAGTAATTCTTTAAAATAAATAAGAAAAAACACCCACAAAAAGTCCATAATAATTCACACAGGTTACTATTCACTCATCTTCTTCCTCTTCCTCCTTCCAGCCAAACCCTAACCCTAGCAGACCCCCCCTCTTCCCCATGTGCGCCGCCACCCTCACAGTGCCACCGACAGTACCTCGCATCGCCTCTCTTCCTCCCCAACGCACCGCCACCAACCCCACAATAGTCGGCCTCCCCTTACTCCTCTTTGTGACGCTGATGCCCAACCATGCCAATCCACCAGCTCCACCGTTGACCTGCCACCAGCTCTCCTTTCTTCTTCATCAGCACTCACACGCCATTGTCAGTACGTCGTCGAACTTTCTCTCCATCTCTACATCGCCATGTCACTTCGTCGTCAGCCACTTAGTGCACCCGACGTCTTTGCGTGAGTACAAGCCAGCGTCTAGTCAACTCGCCGCTGACCTTCGCCCTCGTCGGACCTCTGGCACCACTGTCGAGGCCTCGCTGACCTTCCCCAATCGATGACAAGGGAACGCAGCCGTCACCTCCATCAACTGCAAAGCCCTGTTGCAGTTTGAAATCAGTTCGGGGTAGACTCAGACCCAAACCTGATTCGGAGCCAAATCTGATCCGTACTCGATGCACAAAGAAGAAATCAAATAGGTTTAGATCCGAATCCAACCCAAGATCCAACTCAAAGAAGAAACGGGTTTAAGTTATAAGCACATTTGCTACAGTAACATGTTAAGTGTAGACAGACCTGCTAGTGCACCCTCATCGTTTTCAGCCGTAACTCTACATCCGGACTTCGATTGAGGCTATCTTCGAGCTGTTGCGTTCGTGACGACGAGATCTACGCACCAGCATTCACTACAGGTCACTGAGGTCTCTGTGATCCTCGGTAGGTACATTTCTAATTCATATTGATTATTTTGAATCTGATAATTAGTCTCTAATATTTTATCGATTTAACTGTTGTCCATCAAAAGTGAGATTTTGTGCTTCTGCGTGTCTTCAATTCATTATCTTTGATATTGATCATAGGATCTTTGTCTGTATAAATTATTATCTTTAATTGATTCTTGATTGAAATTGAATTTATTTACACGTGTTATGTTGTACATTCACCTGCTTTATTAGTTTTAAATTATTTCCTACTAACGATCGTTCCATGTTGGTGAAGCGTTGATTGGGTGTTTTATTGCTGTTTACATACACACATCACCGCTTTACATCACAAGTTCTTAGCACTTTCAAATTGGGTGACATGATTGCCCTTTCTCAGTGTTATGCTCTCCACTT